>JAHZNA010005404.1:0-23706 GCA_027743935.1 Sinodicranocentrus sp. ZH6 | reverse complement strand
CTTAATCACAAAAATTCCAATCAAAAGCTCATCCTTTCATTTTATATCCATTGTTCTAGCAGCTTATCATTAACTAACGTTTGCTTAGCAAACGATGGCCTTCTAGTACTAGAATAAAGCTGAGATTTTAATACAACGTGTAAGAAGAAATGCACATGCATCTCATCATTGCATCCATCCAAGATCCGAATACTATGGCAAGTCATAGACTTTGTTAATAGGCTTCGGTTGACAGCTGCTGATAAATGCTTACTCTGAATTCTGACAGAGGAAACTGAACAACGCTTCATGCGCAATATTGTACGCAAGGGAATATGCTGAGGGGTTTTAAAATGACAAATTAAATCGCAATATAAAGTTTGGAATGGATAATGATTTGGAAATAAGTTCAAATGGATGATTAGTCGTTTAGTTGTACGTTGACAATTGTAAGTTGTACGTGATTCTGTGTTATTTATTCCTTTTTGTAGGTATTTGGGAATAGGTTGCACCCGGAGGTGGTTCATGGTTTGGAGTTTGGAGTCATATAAGTGATGTGAAGAGAGGCGACTGAAATTGGCTTTTGTTTTCGGGTATGCTATGAAATCTGTTTTCTTCGGTGAAGATGTGCTTATAAGAATTTTCAATGCATGGGACATGGGATCCTTGTTGGTTTACATTCAACATTTTAGTTTGTTATAGTTATGATTATTGAATCCCAGAACAGGAATTAGGTAATTTTTACATTTTAAAGAATTGATCTCGCTGTTTAGGGAAGCAATATTTGCTGTGAGTTAAAGCTGTGGTCATCCTAGAAATGGGAAAAAGTCATCTATGTTATTAAATTGACTTAACAAATTCCCTTGTCAGCTCCTTTCCTTAAACATATAAAATTCGTGTCGCACGAGTAGAGACATTGACCGTTGAGATTTTGTGGACAACTTTGTCATGCAGACATGGCGTGATTCTGATTGTTTTGAAGAAGAAAAAAATGACAAAAGCATGTTTGACGATACGGGATTTATATTCATGTTTCATTTACAGTAAAAGGGAAGTCATCTTATATCATTGATCAATTCACTGTTCATATACTGAATTTTGGCAAAACACTCTCGAATAAAGAAAGACAAGTCAATCAATCAATTATTGATAATGTTTAACGTGGTAAATTTCAGAATATACTAATAATGCTAACATAGAAAACATGAAGGGAAAGATGTTGCGTTGACAATTGCAAATGCATGTTACAAGTTACTTGTGGTTAGACCCTAGTCATTGGTCATATATACTCAAATCATCATCTGAAATAGTCCGAAAAAGGCACAGCACAGACGAATGCATTTTCCATGCAAATTTTACTGTCAGAGATGATGTGTCACAAAAAGCATGTGTTGATAATCCAGCGCTGGGGGTCAATGTCTTTGTGTCAATTACTTGGTTTAATTAATTAATCATATGGCAATTACAAATTGTAACTTACAAGTAGTGTTTAATGATTTACTTTAACCAAATTGATTGATTGCAAAGATTGATGTTGCTTTGACCACGGATTTATTGATCTCAATTAGTTTCCCTGGTTACGGTGGCGGATATCGTCGCCTAAGATAGAAGTTAATGCTCTCATATTAGATCGAAAAAAGTCGACAATCGACAATAAAAAAGCACAAAGTCTCTCAACTTCGCAGGTAAATTAGGAGTAAATCGTAAATTGAAAAAATTGTAAAATAGTGTGTCTTAAAAGTATATTTGTGCTTGTTACGATGAAAATTTGCTAATTTGGCCAAAGGATTGCTGGCATTTCAAGCCAGTTCCTCGCTTATTGGCTGTTGGGCATTGTCTTTCATGATCTTTGAACTGGAAACTTTTCACAGGCTCTCTAGTATGCTTTACTACGTCGTTGTTGCAGTTGCTCTCTTTCGTTCATCATCATTCTCTGTTGTTAGTCGTGAGTCGTGACTGTGTTGTGTCTGTTGCTCGTTCTTTTTTCAAAAGATTCCTTGGTGGTGGGTAGGTATTAACCATAATAATATGAGTCGCAGCTGTTGCCCCTTCTGTCTGTATGTTAGATAGCAGCGGACACTTCAACAGCTCATTTGTTGAATGTGTAGTGTCTCAATTTTATCCTTACAACGGAAATTGAGCAGTTGGATTCATTCTCAATATTGAATAAAATTTTGAAATATTTCCCCAAGACCATTACTCTAAAGAATACTGCTTTTAGTACTCGAATGGTTCAAAACTGCAGAGACTGTCTCATAGGTGACAGGGCAGAAAAATAGTGATTGTTTCCAAGTTTAATTTGCAACTATACAATTTAGAAATTATATACAAAGGTTGAAGGTGGGCTGATGTAGAATTCTGAAAGACGCCTAACACCAGTTCGCAGCTGGCAGAAAGGAGGTATGAATAAATAATTGTTAAAAATAATATTAGTTGTCAGTTAAAAGTCGATTAGTTTCCCATAACTCGTAATTATCTTGTCACACTAGTCCAGATTTAATCGTAAGTTATTACTTGTTAGTTGTTAGTGTGATTCTGTGAATGGTTTAGTTTAAATATTTATCCTGACAGACTGCATACTTTTCAAACTTACTGTTATGATTTGGATTATCATTCGAATAAATGCTGAGTCAAATGGCAAACAAAAGATAATGGACCACAAGCAAAACTTGCTTTGTTTTTCATCTTACCTCCAACCCTATCTTTGCTGAATCAGAAGTCACTTTGTGTGCTTCATAAACATAATCAACAACTTGACATTCAATTGTTATGTGATTTGATGTTAGTACCATGTAATGTTCTTTTTGTTGATTATCAAATTTGCGACATTTATGTATTTATTTATGCTTACCAAACCCCATTTTTTAGGGGTTGGTATCCCGAGTATGAGTAATGTCGGTCAGAGTCGGGTAGCCATGCAACCCCGAGAGTTTGTAAATATTTTCATAATTTATTATATAGGTTATTTTATGTAGGCTAGGTTTAAGTTATATCGATGTTGGTTAGGTTAGGTTCATTTTCATTTCGATTTTTCACTCAATTCTCAACTAATCATTCAATTTTTAACTTGATTTTTATATCTAAAACATTTAAGCTGGTATCACGACTCATGAAAAAAATTCGAATCTTTAAACAAGTGTCGCCCCCACGATGACCCACCGAGGGAAGTCGAATCTTACTACTAACTTAAATTATTTCCCTCGAATTTCAGATGAAAATAATAACACAAATCCCAATTAATCAACTATTGAAATTGCCTTCGTCACTGGTAAATTTATTATCAGTTTAATTGAACTCAATTACACCAAGATCTCCACTGAAGGATGAAACCTAAAATCAATTTAGTTATGTTTTCGTCCTCTCTCTCTTACATTCAACTTCGTTCTGCCTTTTTCTCTCTCTTGTCCTACGGAGACTTGAATATACGTTTTTCATACGACAACATGCCAGTCACACAAAATGTACAAAGCCTGTGGACTAGGAAAAACAAACGTAACAATGAAAACCCGCACATTCTCAACAACGAAATACTACATTTTACCACAACAAGATTGGGAAAATTATTCACTTCATTCTAAATGTTGGATGTTGGAATATGCTGGTGTGTGCACGAAAGTCATAGCTGCACTTCGGATATGCCTTAGCATGTTGGATGAATGTTCAAGGTCGTAAACAAGGCTTCTGTTTGTCTTCAATATTTTTGTTGTTAGTTGTTGATGTCTTAGAACGACTGGATTGTTTGGAAAAAACGTCAAATAAAAGTGTTTTAATGCGAGTGTTGGGTTGTCTGGCATCTGTGCATTGGGTGATAAAATTGCTCTTAAATTAGGTGTAAAAAATAAAAATTGTTGAATGTTTACATAGTATGAGTTCTATTATTGATTTTCAGGATTACAAAACTTTAATATCGAGCGGAATTTAGCGTTCAAAATCGAATTCTGATAGTAAAAAAACCCAGCTATCGCAATGGCGGATAAGTAAGTACCCTGTCACTGTCACTGTGATCTTTCGTGATTTTATAGTAATTCACATTTTATGAGTTTTCGTTTGTGTTGGCAGAAATTCAAGGGAATTACCTGGAAGTTCTAAACCTTCCAGCCCTTTGAATGAAAGATCACCTGAAGTAGGAGCTAAAGCCAGAGAAAGTGACCAAGATAAAATGAGTAATTCTGCAGATGAAGTTGCAGATGAAGAAATTACTTTGGGGGCTGCTGTTGCTGGCTTCTCTAGTTGGTTTAGCAGTACAATGTCAACTGCTCGAGAAAAATCCACCGAAATGTTTCAGTATTTGAAACAAGATTTCACGGAATTTTCTGAAACTGTCTCTGAGGCTTCCAAAGATTTGAAAGAGAAGTTGAAGATTGAGGATACTGCGAAGACTGCTGTCCAAACTGTTGCGTCCAAAGCGAGTCTCGTCCTTGACCAAATGTCAACTATTTTTGGAGTTGGACCAGATGATGATGATGAAGCAATTGTTATGCCGGGAATTTCTTCAGGTGTCGTTGATAGAGTTCAGGTGTGTTTGCTATTTATTGACTTGTTTAGAAACGCTAATGACGCTATTTAGTTATCCACTAAGTTAGCCATGGTTGAGCCTTCCAGAGCTGTGTTTCTAGTGTCACGCTGTTACTAAAGGTTGCGTGTTGGCGTGGAATTAGTGTAATGTTAGCAGAATTTACCCAACACTTTCATTGAATTTTTGAAATATTGCAGGCAAAAATTTACTCTCTGGCTATTGAAGAGAACGTATTTTTAAGCGACCCCGAGGACATCAAATCCTATGAAACCTGGTTACTAACATTTGATCTGGAAAGGAAAAACTGTGAAATGGCAGATTTAATGACAGCCAATCCGCATCTTCAGCTTCATTATGGACAGTTGGTTCCTGAGAGAGTATCCCATTTGGTGTTTTGGCATCGCTTTTACTATCGTGTGCACGAAATCTTCGTTGCTGAACAGGCTACTGAAGAGGCTCGGCTAATCGAGAACTCTAAAAGGCATCTTGCGGGAGAAGGAAAAGATTCAGATCATGACATTTTTGTTGACGCTAGCGGAGATCATTCTCCAAGTATGTTTTATAAGTGTCTTCTATTTAATTTTTCTACAATCTGTATGTAAAGGTTTAAAAATTGCTTTTAATTAAGTAGCTTTAAATGCATTACATCTTATCTGACATTATTCTTTAAATTCTACAGCAGACTCAGACCCAAGTCTTGTCGATATATCTGAAGAGGATCAGAAGCGATTGCTTGCAGAGTATGAAGAAGAAATGAAAAATAGTTCTGCTCAACATTCACGCCGATCTAGTGGCACCCATTTGTCTTCCTCTTCGTCCGGAAGCTTTGCTATGGTCACGGTAAGATTATCATAACGAGAACTACTATTTACAACCTCAAGTAGTTAATAAACTGGTCTTACTACATATATGCTAAAATGCCAATAAATAATAATGCCAATTATTTGATCTAAACACAGCATGACGCAGCTACAGATGAAATCAAAGTGGAGTAGACCTTTAAGCATTTTCAAAATATATGAACCTACTCATCCGCAATTGGAAACAATTCGACCTTACGTTTCTTTCAAAATTTTCGTGATGAAAACATGTGATTCCTATTTATACAGGTCTTGACTGTAACCTTTCAAAAAATTGCCAAAATTCATTCTAGAAACTTTGTTAATTATTGGAATCCTATGGTGAGGGTATTCTGGGTGCTTTTATATCTTTGTATTTGTTAGTGAATGATGCACATTTCATGAAGGACCATGTGTCGTAGTTGAAATTAGTACAAGTTTCGGGTTTATATATTAATGTCCCATGTTAACTTTTATATACATGTGCCGTTTGGAAACAATGATGTTATTAGTATTGAATGACACCAGCTCCCAATTTCTTCAATGTAATTAGTAAAACGTTTAACAGACAGTTCAGTAAGTCAAAATTATTCTCTGTATCTAATGTAAACATGAATTTTAGGATAGTACTGTGTAGTTTGTCTGTAATGTGCTAGTAATGTCGTTGATTAATGACGCCACTTTTCTTTCTGGTCATTTCGTCAGGCTGGTGGCTGAAAAGAATTATAAATAGGCTTCCAGGATAGTAATCTTTCTCATATCCAAGTTTGGCGTTATTGCCATGATATGCATCTGTTATTTGCAATATGATTTCATACGTTCAACTTTTTCTTTGTTAACGGTTGCATAAATTAGCGGGTTAGATTTGGTTATAATAAATCTAAGAAGCTTATCACAAAGTGCTATTTGTGAAATTTTTTCAGCAGTTCTGAGATTTTACTTTAAAGTTATCGCCGAGTCGCATGTCGAAGGAGCAGTAAAGGAAAGCTAATGAGTTTACATTAAGATGATATGTAATTGTACCGCAAACGCTAAATACTTTATCAACCGTAATTTGTGTTAGTTTAATATCTTTTACTAGGTCAAATGTAGTAAAAATAAGAAATAGGAGAATGACATTTATGTTAAAACTTTATTACGTAAGTATATATAGTAAAAAACTAATCATTCTAGTGCCTTGGAACGAAGCGCAACATGATTTTATATGAACATAAACCATATAAATCCGTGAATGGAATAAACGAATTTTATTAAAAGGAACCTTAGGTTGTCATTTTTTTCATGAACATGCAACAGTCACTTTTACAACTTAACAATTACGAAGTGTCGAAAACAGTAATTTCATCGCAAAAAAGCATCCCTTTGGGGTAGTAAGGTAGGAAGTCATAATAATTCATAACTTTCACATTAAAACCACAATTGAGAATCAAAGGAGTAAAAAACCGGGTTACAAGATTCGTATGCATAAGTACATGTTGCTTATGCATGCTTGTTTTTCTTTTAAAAAAGTATCGTTCCGACTGCAAGAGCGATTGAGTACTTTCTTCACACTCAAGGACCTACGACGATGAGTTTCTGCAAACCCCTGCATTATCATCATTTCTATTTTTAAGTTTGTTTTATTCTTTGCATCCTTCTAAATAGTCCCATGATAGAAAAAGGTTTAATCCAAGTTAGAAGACGATCATCCACCTCATTATTTTTTTCCTCTTCAACCAAAATCTATTCTATAAAGATGAAAATGTTGTCATGAAAGAATTTTTCTCCGTATGAAAGGTAAGGAAGGATAACTTTCGTTTCGACAACAACTTTTCAGTCTTTCCATGTGACAAGGATATATCACCACAAACAGTGTCTGATTTTTGACCATGTTAATCAATTGTGTTCTTTCGCATAATATACTTCGATTCGACTGTGGTATACTATAAACATGATCGCCGAGGAGGTCCCTCTTCCGAATGCGAATGTACTAAATGACACCGTCAACCATTAAAAGTTGTCGTTTATGATAATATCAAGTCTAGCTTTATCATCACCAGGGAATTTAAATATTTTGAATCTATTCGTGATTTCATTTAGGTGAAAATTAGAAGGGTGCTCATAAACTAAAAACGTAGCAATAAAATAAACGAATCTGATACCCTCTGAACCGTTATTTAAATGGAAAATCTTCAAACATTCAGGGACAATTTTACAGCGTCAATTTTGAAAATGAGTTTGGCATTTGATTTATAAAAGTACCGCAGAGTAAAAATGTCGAATAAATGTGGTCTTTCTTGAGGGACTCTTTTGATCTAGTATTTGCATGAGACTGCGACTACTAATCAAATTCCCATATTCATACCCGTTAACATATACAAATAATATGCAGACATTTAAATACCTGGTAATAAAGTGCCAGCGTATTACTACTGGTAATACATTAAGATAGTAAGAAGATGCGTGTGTACATTTAAACCTTAAGCGAAGAGAAGTAGGACAGATACAGATATGGCGAGAAAATATGTTCTCAACCAGCAGCCAACACACGAATGTGCAAGTGTATTAAATGTATTAAACTATTAACCACCCAGAAAAGGATTTTCATGAGTTACTATGCACTCTTCGCACAACGACTGACGCTTCAGTGAGTGTAAACTCATCCTTTTTGGTGATAGTGATAATAATAATCATACCATGGGATTATATACTGCAAAAAGCATTTTCTTACCTGTTGCTGCTCACTTGCCGTTGCAATTTCTTAGCAGCCTTTAGACCAGCAGTCGTCATATCATAACATCCTTAAACTCTTTCTCTCAGTTCACCCTACGCCTTCAACGTGCGTGCACTAATGTTTTTTGCACCTGTCAGTCTCCCACACTCCCACACTCGAAAAAATTAGCGTGGTGCATCCTAACGTTTTATAGCTCGTTTCATACATGTGTCAATCGTAGTAAAAGGTTATTAGTTTGAATTGCTGACAGGTGTCCAATTTGCTTGTTACTCAAATACACCGCTTTGACCTCAAACGGGAGAGGTGGCATGTTAAAATCACACGTGAATATTTTAGTTTTTAGTTGAGTGATCATGCAAATTTGAAGTTGGCAAGTGATTTGATGATTTGTCATATTGTAATGCTTGAGTGATATATCTCTCTTTGGAAGTTTAAGTGAAAGTTTGAATGGGTGTAACGATTCCCGGTTTCCGGGATTAATGTGTGCTGTATGTGAATTAAAATTAAATTTCATTTGCTCAATTCAGGAGTGTCATTCCTGAAATGAAGAAAAGCCGTGTGAAGATAGGATGGATTGGACATGTTTTGACACTTTTGGCTGTTATCCTATTTGTAAGTTTTATGTGTCACTTTTTAAAAAAATATTTAGGTTTAAGCTTAGTAATTAATTTATTTCTGACAAATGATTTACCTATTTCAGTTATGTGCTTGTGAAAATAAATTTTGAGTAAACTTTTCCTGTTAAATTTTAACATCCCTTTCAGCTTCAATATACATGCTTTTTTTCATTTGGCAAGCGATCTCTGATATCAAAATACTTAACACAGATAATTCTGACCTTGCATGCAATAAAATATCCAAGTCGACGCTTTCGTTTAGCATGCATTAAATGTCAATAGTGGAAAGTGAAGATCAAATATAGATTATTACTACTATTATATAGATCTTTTTCACGTAGCTTTGCTTGCGCATTTCCTGTGATTTACTTTTATTGAACAATATTGTTTGGCAATAACACATGATACCAACTTACGTATTAACTTGCTGTCTAATAGGATCTAAAACATAAGGATTTCCTTCATTCCAATCGAAAGTGATTTCCTTGTTATGTGAAATATAACGACAATTTAAGGTTGAAGGAGAGAAGTAATTCCAAACATGCAAGCTGGCAATATGAAATTTGAAAATCACACTTACAATTCAACGAATCCATGCAAAATCGATGTCATAGTATTTTTCGGCATAATCTGGCTGGATATGTTGCTAACTAAAACATCTAATCTAAAAAAAGATAGATAAGTATTTTTTACAGTTTGGTTAGATAAACCTAATAATATCGTCAAATCGTTGGTCATAGGAACATTTATATACCTATATTCAAATCCACTTTATCATTGCTCAGACAAGTGAAAAATGAGTACCTAGTAAATTTTGTAGGTAAACAGAGGTAGAGCAATCCACACAGGAAGTTCATTGGCCATGTTTCCGGCACACCACACCATTATTAGCGATATGAACTTGAAAATAGGCTGCAGACTGCATGCGTACTATATACGTGCATTATGCATGAGTAATTGTAGCAACAAATGTGTGCATACAAAACACCTAAACCCATGCTTTTAAAAAGAATTTGGTTAATCCCTGAACATGAACTGCTTCATATGAAGCGGCTAATAAGGCTTTATACTCCTTTTAGGCTCCTAATTAGAATCCAGTTTTAGTTTTCCTTATCAGATCATTATTTTACTGGAAGAATCAGGAGGTACACAAACATGATATTACGTAGAAACTGTAGCTCGCAAAACTAGCACTCACTAAATCGATTTAAAGAACATTCAATAAATGTCAACGAGAGCCCTGTAAATTATCATTTTGCAAATCACTGACAATTGTACACTGCTTTATAGCAAATAAATTTGGAAATAAATAAAATGCATTAGCTCCATGATAAAAGTACATAATTTCCTTTTTCAGCTTGCAGGATGCATGATCATTGGTTATGTGGCATGGATATTGTCAACATCTGTGTCTATCCAGAAGTTTCAATCCGGAACGCTGGTAAGATTTTATAATTAATTCAAATAATTATTACATTTTTATAAATACTTTTACCTAAGTTTAAGTAGCTAACATTTCTGAAAAAAATGTGGATGAAAAATGTGAAAATATGCTCAAGTCCGAAACAAATACTGGCTACATGCATGCATTCGTGAAATAAATTAATGGTGACGAGCTTCTTAGAAAGCGTCAGTGCATTTCATAAGGTGGTATGAATCAGTTTATCCTCAAAACACGTCGTTAGTTGGAATTTCACTGGTAAAACCATTATCAGCGTCTCTATTTTTTGCAATTTTGCATTGTCACACATGTCTGGCGGTAGCTCGTTAAAGTAAAGAATCATCCCATGCATTTTCTACAATTTAATCTGCAAGGAAAGTAGTAAAATCTAAAATTACATTTGTATATATGTGCGTATGTTTTGAATGAATATTACATTATGAATCGCCCAATGAATGCGTCCTATATGACACCTTAGCATACTTCCTAATATGCTTACATACATGAACTCAATCCAAATCCATATGAAATTGAAATACTTTGTACGCGATTTACGAAAAAAAAGTTTCAAATGAGTTGGCTCTATAAGCTCTCGTCTTTCTTGATTTGTTCAATTTTAATGCATTTACGAAGCTTTTCAAACATTTGAAGAGCGCTTGCAAGAAACGTCAAAGACAAAAATAAATAAATCATAAAAACCTTCTGCTAGCCTTTGTGGGAATTTTATTACAATGCAGTCTCATTACGGCTGTAGTTTACAGGCCTTGATGATAAAAACCATTCATCGCTTTTTGTTAATAAACAGACTGTACATATCAGCCAAGAAAGTATGAAATGTTTTCTCAGAAAAATTTCTTACTAATAAACTACATAAACCTATCAGCTTTTTACACAGTATCACATTCATCCATCCTGTTAAAGCTTAGCATAATATATGGGAAAACTGAAAACTACTTGTTATTAGTATTAGTCAGAATTCACAAAATTGAAAAAAAAATCATTGTTAAATATGTGTAAGCAGTATGATGGAATATGGATACAAAATGTGCATGAAGCATCTCGAGTAGTAAAAGAACGTATACGGATGGATATAAGGGAAAAGAAAAAAATCCTTTTCATACCTCGACTTGGCTTCACAGTGTTACCAACTTATCTGGCAATTCATCAACATTATCTGTTCCACATTGTTAATGCACCATCTTTAATATTTTATCAATGTGGAAGACGCACCTTCTTGCTTTAATAACTTTAACAAGACAATGAATGTGTTATGCACACTTGTTTAGTGTGTGGGGGTAGCCAGGGCTTGTGCACTATAAATCAGTATAATATACTGGCTCGTGGCTCACACATGTACTGCTTTGTATGACAGCAGCCGGTGTTAATTTTAATACGCATACTTACACAGATTTTACTATATGCTTAATAGACCAGACACAATAATACGCACTCTTTTGGGGCTTTGTTCTATGAAGAACTATAAATGCTATGAACCTCAGGTTTTAAACGTTACAATAGTGGCTCAAATGTAAACTTTACTACTACACCAGTTTTTCAGCAGAGAACGCCAAAAAATGGGTGCTTAACGTACTCCTTACTTTCATATTGAGGATCTCTATCTTGACTGTAATAACAGTAATCAGGATTTTCTGTACGTAGTTTTCTCTCAAGTTTGGAAGCTTATGGCTTTAAAAGATTTTTGGTATATGGTGAACGTTGGTGGAGGAATGTGCACTTATTTCACTCTTCCTTTACACAGTTTATTAAGGATTTCTTAGTGTTTGGCGAAAAATGGGCTACATTCTGTAATTCTGACAAAATTGAGAGCTATTTTCTTTTAACCGATTTACAGATAATGTGAGATGTAATTTAATGTGTTGGAGATTTTTAGATTATGAGAGCATTTAGCATAGCAAAATACATTTTTTCCTTTGTTGATATTTGTAAGATTGCTGAAGTTAGAAGGGGTGCATGTGTAATGATATATATGCATTTGATCCGCGTGTCTTTGCACTGTCTCTTGTTTCTTTCTATTCCCTTTTATTTGTAGAAACCCCCATGCTAATTTTTACAGTCTCATTAGCCACAATTTCACTTAACTTTATGAAATCAACAAAAGATAGAATTGGTGGTACTAGAACTAGCAATTTTTTCTTCTTACTGCTTGATTTCCTGCCAAATTTTGGAATAATATATACTTCATTATTATAAATAATAATAATTGCTACTCTGCGAATTTACTAGATTTTCAAGGAACTTGCAACATGAAATTTTCAACTCAAGTAGAAATCGAATACCAATTACCAATTAATTTTGCGGGATAGTGCTTGATCGTGAACGTGTACTTCTCATTTCACAGATAAGCGCTAAACGACGCCATTATAATAATGTTATAAATACATTGAGCGATTGTGTGGTGTGTACTCGTGCACCTCAAAAAAGGAAGAACTAAAGTGGTTTACTGCTAGAGAGGACTAAGGACTCCTGCAAAATTGTTCTGTTGCCATTTCAACCACGGCAGTAGCTTGGATTAAAAGATAACTGTTAAAAATTCACTTTCATTTCGCTTGCTTAGAACACTTCAAATGGCATATGCAGTTGCATATATGAACATATACACATATATCATATAAATAATCATACTTGAAGTCATAAAAAAGCATTTCTTCTGAATGAGTAGTCAGTTGAACGATAAGTTTGTCTTTGTTGATAATTGTAACCGTTGAATCATGGGGATAACTCAATGTCTCATGTTTAACTGTCGCTGTCCTCTTTGAAGCCGTGAGAATTCTCATGCATATCAACACTACATCCGCAAGTAGGTATACGAATACGCATACTAAATTGCGTTTCGTTTTTCGTTTCGTTCTCGTCTAATGTCTCGTCTCATGCCCATAATCACAATCACTGATTCATCAAGGAAACAAAGTGCATGAAAAACGCTAGCAGGCTCCCGCTATCACTGGCAGTATGGTTTTCTTACAGTATTCGAATGAATTTGCAGTCAAAGTAAGATGATAAATGTCTCTGTCTGTCCTCTTCGTTAATTCTAACACTTTGATTTTGATGAATTAGAAATTTTTGTAGCTTTCACGGAGATCACCCATGAGCATTATACTATTTGATGCACAAGCAAGCATGAGTTAAATGGTTGTAAATAATTTTTATTTCTATTAAGAGTTGTTGCTTTAATGTATGAATAAAATTTAAAAATGTCAAAAGTTTGTTAAATTATTATGTAATTTTCCTAAAAAAATGTAATTCATGTGTAATCCAATAACTTAAAAAAATTAGAGGTGTATTGCGCCTCCTACAACAGAAGTATAAAAGAATGGAAAATTATGACACACTGCTTATTAAGCGTGACAATAAAGTCATCTTTTACTCTCCAAGTATTAACGACTATTTTAAAAATTATTCGTTTACATGTAGATTTATTTGTTTTGTAGATTTTAACCTACATTGTGATTGGAGTCGGTTTTGCGCTTTTCTTTACCGGACTGGTAGGATGGGTGGCAGGTGCTAGCGAAACAGCATGTATAATTCGTTTGGTAAGACCAGACAAATCTTGTATTTGCAGTAGATTCTAATTGTAGAATATAATTGATTAATTACAAAAAATGACACTCACTTACGACTAACATGTATGATTTTAATTTTGGAGTTAATAATTTCGTTACAATTCTCAGTTCATCCTGATGGTGGTGATAACTATCGCCTTGGCCGTTGGAGGAGTTCTTCGATTGCAGATTTCCCGAATAGAGGTTCGTACGTAAACAAAAGTTGAATTTATTGTAATGGTGTAGAGATTTTGCATTCAGTGATCTGATGAGGAATTGGGCATTTGATCTGATTTGTATGCAATATTTTTAATTATCATGAGTTTAGTTCGATTCGGGAAAAAACTTCTGCAATCTACATCTCAACGAAATATTTGTGTTTATTTTATTTAATATAGATTTTAAAAAATAGTTTTCTACGATTTAGGAAACGTAATGTGATATTTGAATTATATGATTTTATGCGTTTAATCAGATCAATCTATACCCTTACTTATGATAGCATGCATATAAAAAAATGAAAAGCTAAGTTCATGATGATTTTTTGAAAAGTATATTAGAGTAACATAATTTAACATATCTCTTAGTCTGAGATACTTTTGATATTTTTTTTATTGTAATAGGAAATAGGGAAAGATGCTCAATATGAATTTTGAAATGAATCATCAAATTTATTAATTGCTAGAAAAGTAACCCCAAGTAGGCATATAATTTTCACTTTAGCCTTGCAAAGTCGCCAGTAGATTTTTAAATGCCGTTGCTCCTATACCATATTCATTATAAATGTGCAATCTGAATGGTTTTGTGAGTGAATAATTATTCGTGTTTCTGCACATAAAATATTGCTTGCGCACAGTGTGGTCACACTGTGACTGTTAGGGAGAAAAACAACCTAAAATTTTCACAGTGTGATATTTTCAAAGATATATCTAAAATTTTCACTGACGTAACGGCTAGTGCACTAAAAAGCAACATTGCCTCATTTTAAAAAATGTAAAGGTTCTTTTAGTTTTTCACTAGTGGACGCAATTAAATGAGAATTAGCAATGGAAACGAAAATATTAAAATTCGCATTCCCACTTTCGTAAAAGTCTGCCCATTTTAGTCCTAAATGTAAGCAGAGGAATTAATTGTGATAATTAATGTTAAACTAATATGTGAAACATCTTTAGAATAATACAAAACAGAACATCGACAATGTAAAGAGAAATTTTATTTTAAGGCATATGCCATGGTACATGCAGGAAGGGTCTCTTTCTAATCTAACGCATGTACACAATTGTACATCAGTTCATCTCTAAAAACACACAATCCATTTCATTCATCCCCAATTGTCGCATATATGGCATTAAATTGCAAGATGCGTAAGAACGGTTAAAGGTCTCGATGGATGAAAGTCATGCAGACAAACAAAATAAATATAAAAAGGTTTAAGCTTAAAGGTTCAAACTTCTCTCTTTACAATTGCGTATGCATGGCTCAGAAATGGAGAGCCGTATCCGATTGTAATAACGGTTACGATTAACTCATTTCCTCCGTATTACCTAGTTTTTCGTAGTCAGTGAATGCGAGCATATAGATTTAATACCCATTAGAATTAGAATATAACTTATCTGTCAGTGGCAACAAGTTTCTTCTACTGTAACAAAACCGTTTCAATAACCATAACATCCTTAGAATGTCAGTAAGTCTCAAATACATCTAACAATGTTACGCAGATTAGTTAACCTTTTACAATTAACACTATTCTCTCCCCTCGTTGTTTGAATTCTTGGGACATACCTAATCTCCCCCAAAACATCTTTTCTAGCAAAAATGAAGACATTCGTTTTCGAACATTGAAACATAATAGTGCGTCGGCGTGCTGGTAATGACAATATAAAATGGAGAAATCGTTAATATTTCAAGTAAAGTGATGCAAATAAGACAAGTTGCTCAAAATATATAAAGAAAATGCACCATATCTACAACACTCAGCGATTTACACCTAGAGATTTAGCGAGTCTTTTTGAAAAGAACCGTCACTTTCTCAAAGTACCTTGTGCAAATGGACTTGAAGAAAACATGAAACAAAATGTTGTAACTTTTGTTCTTTTATTTGTTGTTCAATGTAATGACGTTGAACTAATTGTAAGATCGTCTATTGTCACCCATCCGTGCACAGAGATAATGACAGCGAATAATCTTCATTTAGTAAATGCATGATGCAGAACACTTTGTTTGTATAACAGCAAGGGCTAAATGTGAGTTGCAAGTTGCAATATTAGAAACAAAGCGTATTTAATCTCAAAACTTGAACGAGTCAGAGATTTCTATGTAACGTAATATTCAATCGTTATATAGGCCTGTGGATCCTACTCTTTGACACATTCTTTTGTGTTTGTTTAATGATTGATAATGTCATGTAGAAACAGCACCAGAGTATTGAATTTATTGTAGAAATTGTTATTTGCAGTGCTTTGAAATAGATTTGTTTGTCTCGCTTCCAACACGTGTATACAATGACATTTTTATCAATTCGATCCTCCATTTCGCATCTTACTTAACATTTTTTACGATTATTACCGTCATCATCAATCACTTCAACAATCAATGCGTTTGTGTGTGTGTAATAAAATAATAGATGGGTGCAAGCAAGCATTATGCATTGCGAATTATTTGCCTACAATTTTGTTCGTTTTTCAGATGGAAGACGTTCTCAAATATGTGTGGACGGAAGTTAACCAAAGCACACGCAATTTCATTCAAAATTCGGTAAGAATAACTTTTATTTTCCAGAATCGCATCATGGGATTTTTCAAGGATAGTTTTTATGTCATAAAATGATGTACTTTACGGTTTATCGTTATTAAATTGGGCAAGCTTTACGTGTGCCACGTATTCAATTCAATTACGTGTTACACATAAACATAAATAATTCTATTTTAAATTATGTTTTAACTTTTTGTAGTCCACGTATAAAAATTGGCGACTAAATATAAATAACAAATTATCCATTTATTAAAAGCCTTGTTACAATTCGTGTTATATTACTGACTCTGATTTAGCTGTCCAGATTTGTCTAGAGCCAATAAAAAATGTTTCAAGAATGTTGCTCATTTCTCTGAGTTAATGAACATTGCATTAATAAAATTGATGTTGATACATATCCATGAATCAGTTTAAGGAATCAATAGGCATACCTGTATGATAATACAGTGACCATTTGGTTTTTGCTAACCGTTTCAGCTCAACTGCTGTGGCTTTATAGGACCAAGAGAATTCGCCGACAACAATTACCACATGGACTCCTCATGCTATACCGTTGATCGGGGTGAAAGGCTGTTAAAGCAAGTAAGTATGGTATGTCCATTTCCACTAATTTTTTTTGCAATCATAGCTTCCTCAATTTCAGCCTGACGATTAATTCCCCGGCTGAAGAAATGAATGCCTTATTTCCTGCATGTCGATGTCTGGAGTTAAATATGAGAACTTTATGCTATTACGTTGATCAGTCGCGTAAATACTGTACAACTTAGATTTGATTAACAAATTGACAATTTAATTCTCTCGGCCACAGTTTCCGACATATTTCATTTCATTATTCGTAGTAATAATGTGAATAATTTTTAAAAACTCTCTTGTGAGCTTCTTATAAGTATAATCATTGTTTCCCGCTTTATGCACAAAGACATCAAATTGCATGCTATTTATTCATGTTTTCTCCGGTTTTCTCCATGTTTTCCCTTACAAAAATTGTTCAAGGGCCCAAGCTAACTAAACTAATTACTTAAAATGATTCCAAACTACGTAAATTATCTATTTTAAAAATTGATCACTCTCAACGACCAATGAGCTCAGGCTCAATGATTTAAATGCGAGAAATTGTAAATCATTCCATGCTTAATTTGTAGAAATAATAATTTTACATATTGTAAAATAGTGAATCATTAATGAAAGAAGCAATTAAGAATGGAATTTTTTTACGTTTGTAAAAATATTGCCTATACGTTGCGTACTTACGTATATAAGGATCAAGGTCATTGCTGTCCCATGTATATTTTAATAAATCGTCGCTGTTTTAATTTTCTGACGACAATTGTTTCTTCTGAGACGATGAAGCTCTAATTTTGCGGCATCTTCAAAAGAGTATGGGAAGTTACTGACTATATTTAATACAATGGAGTCCGCAGTTTATTATTTTTCCTCGCTTTCTAGAGAATTATATTCGTACACATATACATGAAATCTTTGTTAGTTTAATAGGGAAATATTATCTACAATACAATAATACTAATACTATCATTTTAGACTACTGATTGAGTTTTCATTCGGTTGAGCGATCGTGTCGTTACCGTATCATTAGGATAGCACAGTTTCTACGAGCTGGTTTTTCAGACGAAGGGTGTTGAGTGAGAGCAGTTAATAAACTTTCCTTTCATGACAAAGTTCCGACTTCCTTCCGGTAGTGGTGACTCTGCACACTATGTGTACCCTCCTTTGCAAACCTACCCAAACACTTGGACTCACATAGTTGCTTATATGTATCAAGAGTTGAGACATTATCTGCAAGGTTTATTATACCTCTCATGTAAATATTCTTTAGTTAATTGAATAATGATTGTTAGTGCGGGGATATGTGGGATGGATGTAAAAAGGATGCCAATGAATCATCCGTGTGACTGGCAATGCAAGTTTTCGAGTTGTTGCTATAGCCGAGGATGATTGTGGGAGAGAATAGAGTGGTGTGAACATATTTCTTGATTGCCTCGTGTCTCTTCTGCTATGCAGACCACCATTCATTTGAAGTAACAGTAATCAAGCAGCATAATGGATGGAGAAACAGGAATGAATATAGTGAACATTTTTTTGCTTTCTTGTACCCTCACTTTCATTCATGTGTGAGACAAAGAACACCAGCAACAACAAGGAGCTTTTTCAGAAGGAAGCATCTTCCCTTTTGATTATATTATATTGCCTTTTATTCCGACTTACGAATGAATCACGCTGAACAAAGACATTTTCCTTTCAGTTGGACTGTTGCTTTTTTTTGAAAACCATGGTAATTCCGTCCTTTGTTCTGGTTTCAACGTTGCTTGCATGGTTGCAAGGGGAAGGAAGCAATAAAAATTCAAAATTATTGTTTTTATGTGTTTTATCTGATTCAGGGAAAGCAAAAGTTGAGTTTCTAACGCAATGCGACGAAGTGTTTCACTTTTTGTCTAGCCTTTTTCATTATTCAGATACCTTTAGAAGTTACTAAATTCGTCGTATGAATATGTGTCATTATAAAAAACCCTTTCCTATAGTAACCTCCTCAGTTTTATGTGTAGGCATCAATTTAGAGAATGATTATTGATGTGCTAGCTATGAGAAAAAGGCAGTGACTATGTTGTAGTATGCTGCAAACAAAAATTCATATGGTATATAAATCTGAGGTTAAAAACACGCTAATTGCTCTGATTTTTTTGGTAAATTGTAGAAAAGTTGCGGTGGCGAAATGAGGACTTGGTTGGAGGAAAACAGAACACCGTGGCTGTCTGCCTTAATAGCACTTTTTGTTTTACAAGTACTCTCCGTAATTACTGCTTGTTTAAGTCTGCACTCCCTAGCCAAAAAAGCGAAGTCACGAAGAAATGAGTCGAGATCGAGCTCAAACAGGCGTCTTTATGACGACTCGGATAATATTAGTGAAACCTTCCGTGATTCTTTGTAATGCACAAATATATTAATTTGCTCGAGTATTGTTCGTAAATCCGTTAATTTATAGAAAGATTAGCAAATACTCTTCCGAGAGAACAAATTACTATTTTCTGTTTAATCTTCAAACATTTATCTACTAAAGTGCAAAACGTGCGTTGGTAAGTCTTGTACTGTTCATATTGTTTTCGTATTTACTGAGTATATATTTTTTTATCGAATAAAGTCTTATTTTCACGTGTCAATGTAATCCCATCATTTAACTGTTAAACTCCTCATCTTGATTTTATGTTTCATTAATTGATTAGCATCGAAGCACCAAATTTCCCTATGTTTGAATACGTGGGAGATAAATTCTTCTTGATCGGTAAATATTTTAAAATAAATTCGTAGAGCATCTAGTTTGCTAAAAACATCAGGTTGGCACAGTACGAATTTTGTACATAGAATGGCATTGTGGTTGTTTACATGTATTTATTGCACTTATAAAAGTAAACGCATTATTACATTTACTAATTCATTGTCTAAACATTTTATTAATAAATAGAGCCAAGTGTTCATTTTGCATTGTCACTGCAAATAAAATCTAAACGTGTTAGAACACTAAAATAAGGCAATATAAACCACACGACTTTAATCGTGAATTTCTTCTTTTTAATCTATAAGTACTTATCATCTAAAAATAACTATTCTGATTCGAGATTACAATTTTTAGGTACTTTGGAGCACTGGAGTGGAATCACAGGTATTTGTTTTGTTATAAAGTACACATATATTTTTGGTAACACTTATAAAATTTAACCTTTCCAGCAGAAACATGGATTATTTTTATTTTGAGCCATTTGTTCGAAAAAAGGCCTTATATAATCAGTCTTTATTTTTTCACAAACGTGGATAAGACTTTACTTTACTCCCAGGCAGCTCCACGAGCTTCAACCATCATTCTTTTATCTTGCATTCAGGTGCACTAATAGGACATCCTTTATAAGTTTTAACTCTTGGATCAGCTAAATTATTTGGATGAACACAAGCACATCGTGATGGCTTTCCATCGTCATCAAATACTCGAGGAAACCCAACCCAGTCCCGTTCCACTCCCCCACTAAGACATAAATAGAATATGTGCATTAATAATCAAACACAAAGAGTGATGAACAAGAATAGTTGAACAATACACAAAGCATACCTCTGTTTAGAACACCACAGCCTACTCCCACTACCAGCGGACCACTCCATGTTGCAGGCAGGAAACTCTTGTTCAGTTTCCATTTCAATGGATTTTTGAACTTCTGCCTCAGCAACTTTATCACGAAATTCTTTCATTGTGATCGTTTCTCTTCCGTTTTTGTCAAAGAATGTCCCCACGTGCACGCCTAATAAATCAAAAAAGGAATCCTCAATAAAACTTGCTAAGAATAGAGAATCTTCATTATTCAAAAAAGGCAACTAACCAACGAATTTATATTGCTCATGATTAAAGTAAAAGTTAATCCATGAAGAAACGCCTTTCAAATCATCTGAACTCAATCCAGTTAGATCAGGGGTTAAGCCATCATCATCAAATTTACCGGTTACAAACGCCCTAGTTCCATCTTTGCCTAAATCACATGACAACGTTAATATTGGCTTGACTCAAAAATATTATCTGAAGTCATACCAATAAATCCGTGATAACCCCCTTCCTCGCCATACATCTTCTCCCCAATAGAAACATCAAAAACATGGCCCGCAATCACCAATAATAACTTCCCCCCTTTCGCATATTTTAAATCGGTATCAGTAAACATAGTTAGAGGAGGCGAATCGTTGAACTCGGTGCGCCAGTCCTTTTTCTTTTCCACTTTAGATTTAGGTGGAGTAACTCTTGTTTTAGTTAAGCGACTTGCCTAAAGAAGCAGACAATAAACTTACCTAAATCACTAGATTGAAATAATCAATTAACAAGACACATCTATTATTTAGCTGATAAGCAGATCAACGGCATTCAAAAACTACATGTAGCGTATCATTGACGTTGCATTTAAATACATTACAATAATAAATGAATGATCAGGATCAAAATAAATAAAATGAGTACCGCATCCTCGTTCACATTAGGAAACTTAAATCCAGTCATTACAGCATTCATGATAACTGGCCCACATACACCGATGAAAATAATAGCGATTACAAGAATGAAAAAAAGCACGCTTTTTGACATTTTCGAAAACTTATTGTCTTGGGCTTGAGCAGCAACCTTTCGTTGATTTTCTTTTAATCTGGACGAGAACGTTTCGTAACTCTCAAAAGAGCTTTGTCCGTCATTGGAAGTTGAGGTGGAGGGGCTACTTTCTGGAGACCTTTTCACACGACGCATTTTAATCTAGAAACAAACAAAACATGCAATATAAAATAAATTGTAAACTGAAACACCTGCGCGGATGTATTTGGTGTTGAAAACGTTACCCTATATCTATAACAAAATCATATTTTCACAATATATTTAGTGTAAAGGGAGCATCATTGCTAAATTAATAACGTAGTAAAGGGAAGTCATTTTGCAGCGTTTGTGCTTCGTAATAAAAAAACGTCAACGACCTTTGTAATTCAAATTTCACTAACAAGGGAGTACGTTTTGGTGAAGCTTAAACGAAACCAAACGAAATATCGCTTCTAGTGTATTTTATAGCGTAGATTACGAATCTGAAATCCGTTTTCTGTAAAACGCAGGTTTGGCGGAGTTAGAAGAGTATTTATACTAAAACCTCCCTCCCAGTGTGTACTTTTTATTTTTTCAAAAAATCAAGCTCAAAAAATTTATTCATAAGTCATATTTTTTATTCATAAGTCCTATTTTTTATTCATAAGTCATATTTTTTATTCATAAGTCCTATTTTTTATTCATAAGTCCTATTTTTTATTCATAAGTCATATTTTTTATTCATAAGTCCTATTTTTTATTCAAAAGTCATATTTTTTATTCATAAGTCATATTAAAATTTCTCTCCAATTTTTAGTTATTTAGCTCTTACTAAATTTTAAGCCATTTGCTCGACTACCATTTGCCATGCAACAGCTTATGACGAAACAAACTAAATCCCGTAGCTAAAAAGTGGTGAGGAATTTTAAAAAAGTTTAATTACAAAATATGACTAAATTTTTTAAAGAAGAAAAAATAATTGCAATCATTGCCAATGTTGCTTTAATTGCTGTTTTTAGTATAAATACTCTCATAACTCCGTCAAACCTGCGTTTTACAGAAAACGGATTTCAGATTCGTAATCTACGCTATAAAATACACTAGAAACGATATTTCGTTTGGTCTAGTTTAAGCTTCACCAAAACGTATTCCCTTGTAAGAACCTTTCCAAGTAAAAGTAATAGGTATGCTTTGTAAAGGTACGCATGCTAAGCTAACTTAAAATCCAAAATCCCCGACATAAAGTCACAGTGCAATGGAAGGACATAATCCTATCTTTATTTGAACGTCATTGGCTTATAACCCTGGGTAGACACTCGAAGTAATGCATGTTTTTATTTTTAGCTACGTTGGAGTCAACAAACTTTCATTTTTGCCAAATCACAAAGGAGTTCATGCAGACATTGTACAACAGGTACTTCTAGAGGACCCCAACAAGAAAGCTTGCTACCTGATAAAAAATCCAGAGAACCTTGAAATTTTCTATCATTTCTGTCCTTGAAACCAACCCAAGCACTTTCCTAGTAAATCAATCTGAACACTCAAAATTCCAGAAAGTACTTGTGCAGTGGGCATTCTGTGAAAAATGGGTAAACTGTTTAAGCTCAAGACAGAGTTTCTTGTAATATACATTCAAACCTTCCTATTGATAAACGCTGAGGATCTCAGGTAATTTAAGTTATAAAGCATTAATTTTTTACTTTCGAATTCGTCGTAGTATGTGTATGAAACAAGAACAATAAAACAGGTCAACTATAACTCCTTTGATATACGCAAATAGGCAAATTATTGAAGAAAGTTCATCCCTTCAGCCCTCCACACGTCTACGTAACACAGTGACCTTGGATTTGGCGGAATGTACATGTATTTCATCAGTGGAAGCATGCGATCTAACAATTATAAAATCGCCAATACTGGTAATTTACTTATTTTTTATTTTATTTTATTTTACATTAAAAAATTTAGCACTTGCATATTCCATGCCAAAATTAGTTGATGTTTTAAGTACAAAAAGCATCTCTTGCTTTGATTGATTGAGAGTTGAGCATAATTTTGACTATAACGCTTCTCCAAGTTAACTGATGGCTTGCCAGAGTTTTCAGTGCATACTTAGCGATCCAATTTAAGTACTGTTCTTAAATACACATGCGTACGAATGGTGAAGGGGGTAAATGAATGCCTAC
>JAHZNA010005403.1:0-15808 GCA_027743935.1 Sinodicranocentrus sp. ZH6 | reverse complement strand
AGCCTTAGTCTACACCTCTGTAATATTTCAAAATCGCCGACACAGAACTTTAGTGGAAGTGTTGTTTTGGTGAGTTTGAACTTGTCGAGCTCGCGCCAAGATCCTTTGAAGGTAAAGCGCCTATGCTACAATCACACTCGTGAATCCCATCTTAACAAAATTGAAAATGCAGTGGAAATGAGGAACCCCCACTTTTTCGGTTTCCGGCAAGACAGAAAGCTGGCTGAGGAGAAATGCGGTAATGTTCATATTAAAATTGTCCAATATGCGCAGGAAAAATGGAAAGTGGAGTGGAAGAATGAGGAAAAATGCGACAGTTTTTTTAAAAGAAAAGCTTCTCAATATTAGTCTTCCATATAGTTCGATATGACTTGCTCCACATGCTGAACAAAATATGTGTTATGAATATTCAGAGAAAAAAGAAATTAAAAACGACGGCTGTTCCGACGTCTCGTCGATTCAGAATTTTTTTAGTTGAATTCAGAACAAAATAGTTCCCAGTGCGTTTGCAATCTATGTGATCCTTTATTTAGTTTTTGTTTCCGTCGCTTTTGAATCAGTGTGGTTACAGGATAATGTCACAGCAAATTCATAACAATACGTGTAACAAGGTGAACGCAACTCATTTCATGTCCAACAGTATAAAAGGGTGCATTTTTAATTTTCTACAGCTCACATGGGAGTCATCCGAAACAAAACAAATTGATCCAGATGTGCCACCTAGGTGCACCTATTAGGTTCCAGTCTCACACAATTCACCAGATATATGTCATATTCCAAATGTTAAAGTGTTCTGTATCCAATTCACTTTTACATATTCCCAGTTCCAGACATCGACAATGACATTCTTGAATTGGGAATGTCTCCAATGCCCCATAGTCACTAGAAGTGGAGACACGACAACAAAAATATATTCATGTTTGGTGTTCCACATTGACAGACTTTGCTTGCACCCAGAGTCGGACCTATTAGGTCAAAGGGGGTGCTTGAAAGATATTTGGCTGAAAATTTGTACTCAGGTGTACTTTAATATGAGGAAAAAGAATCCGATGGAAAATTTTCCACTTTCCACCCTCATAGCCCGGAAATCGCCCTCGCGGGAATTTGTTGTTGAATTTCAAAGTGATTGGAATTTAATGAAATTTTGAATTTATGCCCATTTTAGAATGAAAAAGACAAATCCGAAAATAGCAAAAAGCGGCAGAGTACAAATTTTCAGCCAAATATCTTTCAAGTCCCCCTTTGACCGGATAGGTCCAACGACTCTGGTTGTGGAGTTAAAATTTGCCTCTAGTTTCAAAAATTACTGTTCACAATTCGATAGTCTACGAAAAAAAATTATGCTGGATACTTGTCGTGTCCTCACTGCCAATCAAACACCCCTCGTATTTATTACTCAGGTTAACGCTATACCATGTGTAAATCTACACATGAAGTATGAATTTTTACCAAGAAAAGCGGTGCAAAAGCACAAGCATACATTTGTTGCAGTTAAACATTAGTGAAAACTATTTGAGACGGTCACCACAACTAGGAATATCAGTAACAGCATAGCTAGTAGAGTTCATACTAGACGTCAGTGAATGTTCTCAGTACGGAGGCATTGTTCCACATGGATATTCTACATGTTACGTCATGTCAGACCAAACATATATCCCAGAGAGAGCAAGCAAGCAGGGGAACTAATAGTAAGACTCTGTGTGCCCCACTCACTTCATACATAAATTCTTTCATACTTTCATCCATTCTTGTACAGAGTAGCGTCCAAATATTACATTGCAGCGGTATTAGTGCAGCATACTCCAACAAACTAGGACCCATACACAATATACATACCTAGCTGAATATCCTAAATAATAATATAATCCAAATCGCAAGTTTAAGCAGTGTGCTCGACCAAACTCAGGAGAAACACATACAACGGTTGTATTTGATTTGAAGGGTTTTTACAAGTGTTACATACAATAAGGATATTTAAGTAAGTAGTTGTTCTGCCGTAGGAAAAACCTAGCTTGCGCGGCATAAACCCTAAATGCACACATACACATGCATATCCGCAGACAAGTAGTAAAATATTCGGGGGAGACACGGCACAGTGTGTAACAGCATCATCATAACCACCACACGGAGAGTATGCAACAATGGAACAGTAAAAAGGGGTTCGAGTAATAAACAACCTATTCCGCTGGACATTGACCGACGAGGACGACGCGACGGTAATGCATACACCACGCAAATCACACATGCATGCACCTCATTTACAGCACATGTTCAGATTTGTTGTTAATTAGTCACAAATACTCAAACACTACGGTGAAATTCGCTAGGGACATGATTGCTTAGGAAGAAATTGTCATTGTCTTGTGACATTTCCTCTTAAGAATGAGATTATTTCCGTTTACCAAGCAGAATTGCTGCAGCTTTGATTTGTTTGTTTTTTAAATCAAAATACATACAAAAATATTTCTTTACACTTTTTTTAGGAGGAGGAATTTTCACATGGTATACAATGCATGCACATGATAAGGGCTCAAAAAGGCACATCATTTTTTTGTAAGGGTTTCTTCGTTCTTAGGCCCCCAACCACATTCTTTTGAGGACTTGTTAAAGCCAGACATGACAACTACGTAGTATACCCACAGCAGACGCTGACGCTACAAAGTTAACAATGCCATTGGCATCGGCCGGCACAGTGCAATGGCTTCAAAAAGAGTTAGCATTTCTAGTGCTGCAGCTAGAGTGGAACCCTAGCAATGCTTGTATATGTATTGGGATACATGGGATTCCATGAGAATGCATGTATGTATGAAGAGCCAATGGTATGAGTGGCGGGTCATTGTGGGAATACTTCGAAGCAGAATCCATTCACCTAAGCGAAACCTTGACGTAGCCAAAGTATGGGGAAACGGGGGAGCCGAAACCCTTTTCAAACTCCTCCACACGATTCCCTCCATAATGACTTTATGCATTGTCGAGTATCTCTCCCCTATTATTCTAGTAGTAGTAAGTAGTAAAGTAACGTTCCTAGAAAGCGTACATTTTTTACAATCCACCAAACCAAGCGTGCACCACCAACATACAAGTCTTTTTATGGGGCTTTTCTGTCTGTCTGTCTCTCTCTCAAACACACACATATAGATATCCTTCCCTCTTTGTAAATGTGCATAGGAGCAAGCTGTGAGTGGAGAGCAGTCTATTACATTTCTCACAAGATCTGCTCTCGGCAAAGCAAAGTTAAAGCTGGCTGCTCTTCAAAAAAAAGTTCTTTTCCAACCTAACCAACCTACTACAACATACACAATGGACACATTATTATATTATTATTGTACCGTAGTAGTATGTCTTGTGACTATGATTGTGCTGTTGCTAGGGTTTTTCTTATTCTCTACAACCTCTTTCCATACGCTATGCATGGCATGTGGCATAGACATAACCAGGATAACGCCAAGAAACGAGGGGAAATGACTTTGGCATTTACGATGCATAGTGTTGTCGCGTTTCTCCCCTTATCAAAGCATAAGCTTAAAAGCACATGATAGCTACTTTTTTCATTCTCTATACATTCTTTAATATATTAAATCGTTGCTCTTACTCTGCAGGCATGCTCACTTTATGTAGCATCACAATCACCATCTCTCTCCTTTCATTATTTCAATAGCAAGGTATAAGTATATTAAATAAGTTGCTATAATACAAGCACATTTATATATATCATATTAGCCAACTCCAAAAATTCTTTCTTATAACTCTACCACCACCACCACACACACCACACACAATTTTTTTTCTTCTCTTTTTGGACAGTCTACTACTACTTTACTTACTACGAGCGTCTCGCAAAGACGAGAGAGATGAAAGGAAAAGGCAACCAAGGCAAAGCAGACAATGAGCTCATGCAAGCGTTCTTGGAAGCATATGTATGGAGACAAAGTGCAGTGCAACATCCCCTCTCTCGCTCTGCCTGCATGTTCAAGCGAGTGGAGGAAAAGGCTTTCAACGACCTCTCCGCGCCGACAATATAACATTGCATCTTGTACAATTTTCATCCCCAATATTCTACACAATTGTAATCGTTTCAGCAGACACGGCTGCAGGAAAGTTTGCCTATTAGACAACTTGAGGAGGGAGATGCATACATTGGTATAAATTTCTTCTTTTTCTGGAAAGCCTTGTCTGATCGGGATAGTAATGCATTGCAAAGGCATGACATCGCCTTGTCCATACATGTGTACTTTTCGACCATGCCGTTCTACTACGACATCCACATTCAGCGTGTGTAAACTCAGACTCTTCTTCAGTCATCATCATCAGTTCGAGCATGAGGGCAATGTCTGGAGTTTTCTGGCCACATTGTTGTGCATGCTGGGATTACAGACATTTTCGGGTTTTATCTGAATTTATATCCGTACATGTGTGTGTGCGGACGCAACAATGCTATAGCGTTTGGAGTAGACTTGAAGGCATTATGCCTTTCCTGCTATAAAAGTGAGAACAGATATAGCCTTACTTGGGTGTACGCCTCTGGAGGACATGTGGATGTAATGTATCGTAGTGAAGTTCCTCTCTTACTGTCTCTCTCCCGTTTTCTTTTCCGATTATTAGAATCTCCAAGAAAAAAGCACATTCTACTCGCATTGTCTGTCTCTGACAAACGAACGAGCGGGAGTAGTCTGCTGTTAAGACGCGACGGCATGAATATTTTACAAGGGGTCCCTAGAACTAGCAGCTTTGAGAGGAAATACAGAGCACAATGCGTTGTGTACACGCTTCCTTCACTTCACTTGAATATCCTGATTCAGCGTCTTCGTGGGTTTATACAACAAAAAGAGGAAATGTGAATGTACTCCATTGAATGTTTTAGTTTTTCTCTTGATTCCGACGTCTTTTTGCTCTTTGTATGGAAACACGTAACCCTTGGTTGAAACTTTCCAACAACACTGACATACATTTATTTGAGGGTTTAAAATCATTTATCTCCACCATACATACTTTTACACTGTTTCACTTACTTTAATTATTTTTTATGCCTACGTTTTCCTCAAGATGCATGATGCAGGCTGCTGGAGAATCTTTTCAAATATTTATAAAACAGGGTGCATTGAACAGCAAACTCAATTTAGGATGTATGGCCTACTATATACAAGATAGGAAGTAGGGGCATCGTTGTTGGTGAAAAATGACATTTTTCATGTTGTTATCTAAAAACGCTATCCAGCCATTCCAACAATGTAACTACTGCTGAGTGGAAGCATACTAGAAAAAGTGAGAAAGTTCTACGCTCAGACCAATAACATTGACCATATATGTAGAAAAACATGTGAACTTGTCTGTTTTGTTCACTTAATTTGCATAATATAACATAACCCCAAGCCATTTTCCTTAGTGCTCCTCCAAACGAAAGAGGAAGTTGTTGAAGGAATCTTATACCAGAAATACAAACATATCCTAGATTTGACAACACCGAAAACCTCTACTGCAGCTCAGATTATTTGATTCTTTCATCCTGTGCAGTCCTGTTTAACTTGGTTCTTATCATAACCCAGATTCAAATCTCATTTCCTGCTTTGTAGATAACACATAAGAATATCTCAAAGGAAGCCAATATCAAACTGAATCTTCGATATGCCATTCTAACCCTCAAAAATTGATTGCACCTCGGTCTTCTCTTTCTGTCAAGTTTAAGCTCAGTTGGGAAAACTCTGTAAATAAATACCTGTACAGCGTGCATGCCGCCCTTGCTAAAAGTACGTATGAATGGGGTTTTGACTCTTATGTGCCACTAATGTCTTTCATAAGAAAAGCAATTTGATATGAAGAATCTGTAGTGGATAAAGTTCCATTGAATCGTACCTGTCGGAAATAGCATATGTGTTCTCAGTGACTTCCATACCGCTGCACTGACTCAAACAAGGGTGCTACAAAACAGAACCCCACTATCAGCGTTTTCTTGTTCCACGAATGTGACGATATGAAGCGTAATGACAACCACTTATTAAGTATATCCCTATAGCCCATCCGTTCTCTTGTACAGCCACAGTTAAGTACATATATAGATAGAAACAACGCAACGCGGACACACACGGATGGAACACATTGAACCTCCGATTGCCGTCCATGAACCTCCAAGGTCTCGTGTTTCCTTCCCACGCAACCAGAAAGAAAGAAGCTTCGATACAAGACAACATTAACTTCAAGCCAAAAACCTACAAAAAAACCTATCAAGCAGATTCACATTCACAGACGTCCATATATGCATACATATCCCTACGTGTAAGTACATGTTCACTTGCACTATGAGTAGGTTGTACAATTAAGGCGACAGAACTGCACACACGCAATCCATGTACATCCAGCTCATTACGGCTTTTCCTTCCTTCCAACGAAAAAATAACATGCACTCTTATTCCACAACCAACACACAAACATACACACGCTTTTTCTTTCATACTACTTTTTTTTTACAATTTTCTTACTATAAAAAGTCACATGCTAATATCCCGAGGACAATCTTACCAACTTTACAATCCAAACGTATTATTTTACTCATGCTTGATATATTCACACATTGTACGATTTCAAACGCGTACTCTATATATCAAGCATTGGTAAAAATAGGGGGGGGGGGAGAGGAAGACAAAAAAATACTCGATTCAATGCTTGCACTTCTCAGGATATAAAAGGGAAACATTTATACATATATTACACATGCCGTAAGATGTTGAGTCAAAGGATCTCATCTTCCCTCCACCCAACTCCTTGGCTGCTTTACATTTTTTACAAATATTTTTCCCCTTTTTACTCATATTAAGGAGCTTAAAGGATGCATCCTGCCGGAGAAGACTTACGGCGGTGCCCTCTTGATGCTTAAACAATATTTCTATAAATAAACTCCCTCAAAGGTTGGTATTTTCACGTTTTTTTTATAAAAAAATGTCAAACACGAGATTGTGGGCTCTTTAAGAAAATCTCATGAAGGAATTTCTACAATCAGAAAAAATCATGCATGTAGCTTTTTCTGTTTTTCAAGGTTGGTACTTGTTTCACATTTTTTTGAAAGAAAACTCCACCTAATCAATTCCCTCAGATGTATAATTATCTCACCAAAAATACATTCTTTTTATGGAAATCGACAAATACTAATTTAACCTGCTTTCTGATCCTGGTTGTGTTTCTGGATTTGAATTTAGATCTGACGATGAGTTTAAAAAAAACTAGCATAATTGCCCAAGACGGATATTTAGGGTTTCGGTGTCTATGTATATGCAACCGCAAGAATATTATTGATACTTGAAACCAATATCTGAGAGATGCATTCATATATGTATAATACAATAATAATAATAATACTGCACACTCACAGACACATGAAACGTAATCATCCTGTAACACACGCAAGGAAGAAATCCTTCATAAGACGCATGCTTACGTTAATACTCTTTAATATCCACGGTCTTTCGAAATATTTTAGATCAAGATAAGCCAAGGGCAAAAAACAAACCTTTATAAGGATGAAGAATTTTTCAAAGCTCAGCTAGCCTATAACATTTACTACCAGCGGAGGTTCAAGCGTACGTACATACTCATATTATCAATGCAGTTCTTGTGGAGGTTATTTTGTCTTGTGCATCTCTTTCAGATTTCAGATGTTACTATTTTACAAAGATAAAAAGCAGGGACTGACGCATCCACAGAGGGATACTGCATTCTCGGCAGAAACATGTACCAAAAAAAGACGGCAAGAAAATGAGTCTAGTGTCTGAAAATCTTAATATGTTACTTGTGTCTTGCTGACTGACTTGTAGGGAAGCTCTCCAAACCAATGGTTGCTGCATAATAGTAAGTTTCAAGTTAAAGAAATCCGACACAGTCGCATTGCATTGCGTCGGCATACACAACAAAACTCACAATGTAATATTATTGAAACACGCACGCATGTAGAATGCGTGTACGCACGGATAATAGAGCTCACCTCGCCACGGAATGCATGCATTTCTTCCTTTACTACAGACGCATTCCCGCCTGATTTTTTTTGTGAAGTTTCTTTTTTTAACAAACCATTCACTTTATAGATAATTGGAAGACAAAACCTTGGAGAAACTATATCTATGTCTGCGCATCAAATTCCCTTCGTCTGTTTCGGAAATACATGCCGGCTATTTATAACTACTAAATGGTCTGAACTCTCGAGACTACCTCCCCCAAAAAAGTATCTCGTGCAGTGTCTCACATTTTAAAAGAAGAAAAGAAGAATGTAGCAATGAATCTAACAACCGACTTCCAGCCCTTCATTTCCAGTTTCATCAAGGAGAACTAGCTATGAGCTTCATAAATAATTACGCGAGTGGAGGAAGAGAACTTTACTCTAATTCTATTTTTGGGATCATTATTGTCTGCACTTATTGTCTTAAGGCGAACACTTCATTTCACTATAAATATGAGGGATTTGCAAAGGAACCATTATTTCACTTCAACGAATTGGAATACATGACCAAGAAAAGTACTTGTCGTAAATGGGAGGAACGATGAATAATCCTCCAACCTTTTTTATTTATTCATCATGAAAAGCCATTTAATTGATACGATAAGTAAATCCGGGTAAAACCCACTTAGCAACGCACTACAAGCACTTATGCTGGAAAGGCCAATATACATTCAAATATTGAAAGGTGAATATCCTACTTTTTATTCCAACTGTCCATAATCGATGAAGAGATGAATAAGTTATAAAGTTTGAATGAGGCATAGGGCGAGGTTAGGACATTGGTTTCCGCATAACCTAGCTCAACTTAAGCCAATATTAGTCTGGCGTCCTTCTTGATACATGCGTCAGAATTGATGGTTTCCGTTCATTGGCCTTCATTATACATTTATCCGATTAATAATATTAATAACCCAAATAATTGTTGGCGTCCCGTTTTAAACGAATATTATAATTTTAGTCTGGCTGGAATTTGCATGAAGGAAGTTATATTGCAGACATTTACTTTGTTAATGTAGTTGTGTGTCAATGTACGCCTAATCCTGGATACTTGACTAATAAATGACTGGTTGACAGTTTCATATTCATAGTTGTGAAAACTGATAAGCTAATACTGGGAATAGTTTTAATACTAAAATGAATATGCACGTAAGTTGCATGTATCTCAAGTCGACATGATTTCGTCGTTTTAAATAAAAACCTAAATGCTCAGATATGGAAAGTTTTGAGGAAATCGTCAACTAGGTATAATTAGCGTTGATAAAGACTCTCTTTTCATATCACGACTACGGAAGTGCATATAGAATCATTTAAAGCTGGTTTACCGATTCCTCTGAGTTCTCAACATGGAAATAGAACACCTGCATATTAAAATGTCACGTTGCCAATGTATGGATAACTAATAATGACGAAATGAGAAGATAATGAATGAACATGGTTATACTTCACTTGTCCCTCAATATCAGACCAAGCTATAGCTCAAATCCCAACTTTTGGAACATGGTGTCTTTAAACAGGTTAAAAAGGTGATATGGAGGAAGACCATATGAAACTTTAATAACGCAAGCCGAGACGTGGGATTACCATGTCTGATTGAAAAAAATTGGAGGACATAAGAGGTAAATGCAAATGGCTAAAAAAAAGTCAGCTCAGGTAATCCCAAGAAGGACGATAGGGAAAAACCATTTCACACAAGAATAATAGTTTAATCCTCAATGTTGCACCAAGAGAGTAACAGTTTTACACGGTCCAAGATTGGGTAGACTAGTTGAAGCTTATTTTGTGAAACATTTTGAACCTCCTAATGAATTCCTTTAATGTCCCTGGCAAGTTTGGTCAATGTCATTGTTTTTAAATGTAGTAGTAAACCTTGTTTTAAAAGTTGGTTACAAGGCTCAGTAAAGTAAATACTGCGTCCAATGTAACTGTTGATTTTTCATATCCTGTTGTACACACAATTTAATAGGTTCAACGCTAATTTCATCATAGTTCGCATACCACCACCGGTTCTGAGAAAAACAATGAGGAAAACACAGTAAAGCTGACAACATTGGATACTGATTAGGCTAATGTATTCCTATTTCAAGCATTTTCATGACAGCCAAGAAACACGTACAAAAGTAAACGGACTATGACAATAAGGTCGTGACAGAAATACACACGGAAACAGGTTTTAGTGAATATAGAAATGTGGAAAAACATTGCACACAATGTATTCTTCCTCCTTCCTATGTCAATATAGATAAATATATAGCGTAGTCGTTAGAGCGGCTTAACATAATGTGAGTATACATAGGCTTAAATCATCCATTAACTATATATCCTGTACTTTCCCTGCAAACAATAAATGAAGTACCTTCTCGTGACTGCTAGACGCATACATATGAATGGGAGGTTGTAGTTAGTCATAAAAACAGTCTGGTTTCTTGGGCTTTCCAGACAATCCAGAAAATACTGGATGGAACCAAAACACCAATACTCTTGCCGGTTCAATACCTCTATGTTTCAGTAAGTCAAAAAAGTCGTTAGTTAACTTGCGGTTCTTTGCAATATAGTTTGTGGAGAATTGCGTATCTTTAAAATGTAGTACAGGCGAGTTACTTACTCCACAAAGGAATAAATGTCTTATTTTTTTTACATTCATTGAAACAAGAGGAAACTCATATCGAAATCATTTTATGACATCTTAGGTATTATGTAAATGTCCATTTTACGCAGAACAGGCACAAGTTACAAGCCACTACTGCACCGAACCAGTCATTGGAAAATGACAACGCGGCTTGCATAAGAAATAAGAATCTGCATATGTTTTTTGGACTCTCATGTTTCATGAATTCATGAGAGGACAAGAAGGTATTCGAATTATTTAACAAGCTTGTAAATGCTCAAATATTGCACACAACATGCACCTCCTTCCAAAAGGGCGTCAACCGTTCCAAGCAATTGCTTTGTAATGCAGATCTTTTTTCTCTCATTTTTTGGAGTAATGATACTACGGATAAAAAATGTGAGCATATAGTAAACCAAAAAAGGAATACAGGAAAAAATAGTGAATGAGGTAAAAGTTTCGTGTTTCATGTGTCTCATGGTACGTCCGTTCCAGACAGATGTCTGAATATGACGCGGTATTATTCACCAGACACTAGACACATAGCATCTTAACTGTAGAAATGTACATGGAAGTAGTGGAGAAAGAATAGAAACATTTAGATGGAAAGAGAATATCCCACAGTCAAATATTTCAGAAGGGTTCGACAAAGTAGTACAATCTTGCAATATTATAGCGGTTCCTGTGCCAGTAACTTGAGAGGAGTTGTAGGCGTAGTAGTGGCAAGGCAATAAGCACGTTAGATTTTTATGCATGTATACAAATACAACAACTTCCCATACATTTCAAGGAGGGAAACTGAAACTCTGCATGTAACTGCCGAGGAGCTCACAAATGATCAAGTTTTTGGAGTCTTATGTATGCATCTACAACCATGGGCCAGACTGTTCGTCTAATATTACAACAAAAGTAGCTTAGTGAAAACAGTGAGACTGGGACATCGATAGGTTTGGAAATGTGGGGATATTCGTACGTATTTACAAGCGTGGCTGGCTTCTGCTGCATCGGGCGCGATAGTACAAAGGAGGAAGTTGTAGTATATGAGAATTGTAGAATCGATTTTTCTATTTTACTACAGTTTACTAGGTAAAAGTACCATTACTACTATTTACTATTACTACGGTGGCGGGGAGGGTGAGGAGATGCGATGATCACGATCACCACCACCCCTACCACTAGGCGTACTTGAAGAGAGCGGTGCAATATGGTGCATTTTTTACCATGAAGTTCCTTTCGGTCAGACTTGGCAGAGCATGACTTATCCCCATCTCCTCTACAGAGTTTAAACTGTTCCTCCACACATTATTATGCTATGTCAACCAACGTACCCTTCACTGAATCGTCGTGGTATCCTCTTTGTTCATAAAGATGAACGAACCCGACAGATCAAGATTTCTGGCAATGGAAAATCGAAAAGGATCATAGCGTACATATAGCTGGAGAAACGAGGCTTTGAAACATGGCTAAACTACGCCATACCACCACAGTCTTCCAGCATTTCTGTTAGGTTCGCTGCTCGCGATACCCATGATGTTCCACACTCCACACTTTTCGTTTTGTCTAAAAGTGTGATGCAGTCAAAGAATATCTAAACTTGTAATGGGCGTGGGACTTGGAACTCCCTAAAAGCCAGAAACTCACTACTACACAATATCAGACAAAACGAATGACACTTCACTTTTTGGCGTTCGCATCTTCAAATCTTCTGGGAACGAATGAATAAAGCGATGTAGTAATGAAAAGAGAGGGTTAACGAGATCTCTCTCAGGGATCTAGTGCTTTTCATGCCAAGGATTTAAATTCTTTTCAAAAACCGAACCGAAACATCCCCTAAAATCATGATTTTAAAGTTGAGAAAACACTTTGAAAGTTGGAATCCTTTTATTAAAACTGTTGCTTCGATATTAAAGTCTCTTCATCATTTTCAAGTGATACTACATTTTTCATTTTCTCGCACTACTTATTTATAAACAACTATTGACAAACTAAATCGAACATATTCCTCCAAAGGATATACGAGCTAACGAGTTCATGCTTTTTGAAATTCCGTTTAGATGCATTATTTATGAGGACAAATGTACTACTCACTTTCGATCCAGAAAGAAATTCATAACGCCATATCCAGCCACCCAATCCACCACCCACGCAACCCCAAATTCCAAAGTAATGCATACTGTTGCGAACCTAACTACTACGCTTCAGTCAGAGTAGTCGAGCGTTCTCCTAAACTACAGAAAACCGGTCAATGAAGTGAAATATTAATCCCAGCGTCTGTGAAGCCATACGATATTTTAACGTATTCGACGACAGAAAACGTTGAAAATGACTCACCCTAAATTCACCGTGTAGCTGTTAATGACTTTTCAAAACATTCCTTGCACAGCAAAACTGAAGTGCAGCAGCGTCAGCATAAGGGTAGTATTCATCAAAGCATTAATCCATTTAAGCTAAGTTACGTTGCGTGTTTGTCTAGACTTGACGCTTCATATTCAGAGCAGTGAAAACTGATCCATACAAAGGACCTCAGCGAACCAACAGAGTCAGTTTCATGTTCCTTTTGCCATCTAACAGATGTCATAGAAACTGGCATAGCATTTCCTGTCTAATATTGTACTCCTATTTATACACCATGAAGTCATATTTATAAACGCAAGGTGGATTTCAGAGATAGATAAACCGTTAGTTTATTAAGAAAGTGAATTGTTGACATGTGGAAAAAAAACTGTAAAATGTGCACCAAGATCGATTGATCATATACATGTACAATACAATACAATATTGCTAAAAAGGAATGTGCCAACCCGATTTTAAAAAGTAAACATTAATTTTAGATGTTGCTAACCTTTGGGTTTGGGATGCTCTAATATAGAGTTCAAGCATCCATCCGTATCTATTGAGCAACTCACAGTGGTTTCCGATTGAGTAGCACCCTGTTTCTCTTCTCGCGAAATTCGACTAGATCCATCAGACTGACTACATTCGATGTCGATTACGCATTCCTTAGACTTTGTAGGTTTTTCAATTGATATACATTCCAATGCTTCTTCTGCTTCGTCCACGGGAAGATGCGAGGGACCATGGACAATATCCCCTTTTGTATTGTTTGTGGTTAAAGAACTTAGCAGACCCATGAATCCCCGTCCGGCGTGCACAAACTGCCTTAGCCATGACTTTTGACGAAAAGGATCATCGCCGAACTTGCCATCGAACTCCTCTGGTGGGCGGTCCATTGTAAGGGGATACCTTACTTTTGAACTATCGAGCAAACTTGAACCTTTGAAGGAGCCTTTAGCTGCAAAATACAAAAGTCAAATGATGCGTTAGTATGTTGCACTACCTAATCTGGAAGTAAGTGACGAGATGAATGACAATAAATGCATTAATCAAGATTAACAACACTGCATATAATTAAACTGTAAAACGATAATTGTCGCATGGTAGCATTAATATATTAAAGTTACGAGGTCATGGTCACAAACTATCTATTAAGACCCACAATCAGTCGTCCCTTCATGTAGCATTATAGATAAATTACTACATTTACAGTCAATTCACTCTGGTCCAATATAATAGCACAACAAGACGCCAACCGTGAATGATTTATATATGAGCTAAAAAGTACAAATTATATACCAGAATTTAATGATGTCTTCAATTTGCTAGCTAACTATTTCCGATTCACTTTAATAGCTTGATATATACGAAATAATCTGAATTAAAACAGAAAACAGAACTGTTTTTGTAGAGTGGTTGACAAGCACCAAACGATGCAGTACAGCCTGTACTGTTCAGGCTACACACAGCAGGACCAGTAGAATCTATACAAAAATTATAATTATTAAATTAATACTGACTGTTAACTACCTTCTAGAGATTGTAATATTGTAAATTATTTTATGGGAGATGAAGCAAAAATTAATAACTCGGTTATACGTAGCACAGCACAATTCACATCCAAAGATGTAAATATAGCATGCCACAATTGTAAACGCAACAAATACAAGAAATGAAACAACTAACAATGATAACGCACTGTTGACTGTGACTGTGAAAATACTCACTCGAATGACTGATGACTGAAGACGACTCAACACTCAGGCGCCGGCTCCTTCTTATAACTACCCAGCTATATAACGTTGAACGTATTGTAACACTTGTGGCCTGGATAGAATACTCAGAAATTTGTAGAACTTTTAATCACACCTCTTTCTAAAAAAAAGATCTCTCAGGTTACGGGGTTTTCGGACACCTGCTCTGGTTAAGAGCAAAAAATTCAATTTTAGAACATTATTTATAACACATGTCACATGCTAAAAAAACTACCTCACAAACTTAATTCAAAACAGGATCGCACTGACACTTGAAACCCAAAACCCATGCAAGTGTTAAATATTATGCTTGTAAGTACCTACTATCAGCTATGAAACGAATAAAAATTATTACTAACCTTTGCTTCCGGTAATATGATATCTTCCAGGAAAGTTTCGAGTTCAACGCCTGACGCTAGGGTCTCGAACCAAAACCAGAAAATTGCTCTTCTACTGACGTGCGTAACTCTCGAACTCGTCAATTTTGAAGGTAATTCCAATAATTTCACTTAAAATTTTGTGCTTTAACTCACTACTATCACTTTAAAACTCAAATTAGTTAATTCCCGAATGTGTTTATTAACAAGGCCACCAAACATACAATAATATGAACAATTCAAAACTTCCAAAATTTGAACTCCCTCATACTTTAAACATTTGCCGCGCTCGGTTCCGCTCTCGATGAGACGACGGGTGGCTAGTGCATAGCACAGCGACTGCGGAACTACTGCTACGGCAGAGTACATTTTGAAATCGGCACGGACACGGTAACCTTGCATGTTCGCCATAAGACACTACGGCATGTTATCCCATCAAAAGGTTGTAATAATGGCCAACTAAATTAAATTGCTACCAATACAGAATTATGAAATAGTAATTAAACAAATATATTTTCCAATGAACAATCGTTGATTCATTTGTAAACAAGTTGTCCTTGACGATGTTTTTGAAAGTAAAGGTAAAGTGGGGGTTATGCTGCAGAGATTGACTTTAACTAATGCTTTCATTTCAGATGTAAGCAAGGTACTACTAACAATTTAAAAATATATGATTATTCTTCTGCAATAAAACGTTCTTTTCATTGATATTTAAGGAAAGCAATATCCAAGAACTCTGCATTTACTTTCAAGTATG
>JAHZNA010005402.1:0-30973 GCA_027743935.1 Sinodicranocentrus sp. ZH6 | reverse complement strand
ATTTTCAGCCAAATATCTTTTAGGTCCCCCTTTATCCGGATAGGTCCAAAAGCTCTGAGCATGTGGCAGTTTTTTTTATCGAATTCCATTATTTCTTGAATATGAATCATCATTGTAATGGTAAGATACGTATGGGACTACTAACCTGTTGATAATTTTTACCTAGGCACCATGGATTCAGCATTTGTTTATGGTGCATGGTTTCTTAGGGTTAAGTCTTTAAAACTACACTACTGACCACTGACTGATGACAGTCAATTGTTTAACATCTATCATTATCAGATTACAAGGTCTTAATTTTACGTTTGATTGGTTTGATTTCAGCACAATGAAGCTTTAATCAAGCGGTCAAGTAATCCATATTTGTTCACTAAGCCAGTGAATCTTCAAGAGTCTCTGAGATTTATTCCACACCACAGGGAACGAATTTTGGACAATGGTCGCCATGTATTACAAAACAAGCATTCGAGTATGGCGGATCTTACAAATTTTGCTGCTCTCTGCAGTGGAAAAGAGCTTAGAGTAAGTCAATAATAACTCCGCGGTGTTTAGACTTCAGCTTAGACTGTCAACTGTCAGTAATGCCAAAATAGACATAAAATTACTAGAAAGTATGTAAATACGTAAAGAAAAGGCAGCAAGCTCTGGTGGGTAATACTGTATTGACATTCATTGATGTAGGTATCATATGATGTACCTAATAAACGAAGGAAAATTACTTTCTACATTAATTATGTGCATGTCTTTATATGTTTATAGGATGGTAAGGAAGTCAGTCGTTTAAAATGTTGGTATGAAAAGAAGCAACCTCTGAATGTCTTGAATCCGCTGAAAATTGAACAACTCAGTGTACAACCGTCAGTAATTCAGATATATGATTTACTCTCCGACCGAATGATTTCAAAGATAATGGAGTCCGCTGCCAAAACAATGAGCCGTTCGCAAGTTCATACTAAAACTCAGCCAGACAGTAAAATGATCTCATCAGCGCGAACATCTACCTCAACATGGCTTCGCGATGACAAATTATCAACGATAAATGAAATTAGGAAGATTTATTTAAGATTGGAGGCGCTTACTGGACTGAAAATTCTTCAGGAAGGGGCTTCGGAAGAACTGCAAGTTTCTTGCTATGGAATTGCTGGGCATTTTAATCCCCATCTTGACACGATTTTCAATTCAGTTGTAAGCAAGCAAAAATATGATTATGATTTTTCATAGTATTACAGTTCTGGTATGTTCTTTTATGACGTTTTACTTATAATATTTTTTTATTGTTTTATAAAGGATAAACATACACTGGACAAAAGTGAAATTTACAAGGGTGACCGGTATGCTACTGTGATGTTTTATGTAAGATCGCTATTCGTTAATTCTGATTGATCTCCTTCAAAACGTGCAAAGTGTTAAATTAAATGATATATCTTTTGTTAGCTCTCAGATGTGATTAGAGGGGGTGCAACTGCATTCTCAAGGATTGGCGTCACAGCAGAACCCATTAAAGGATCTGCTGTTTTTTGGCACAATATGAACGATGACGGTGAACCGGAACAAATGTCACTCCATGGTGGATGTCCAATTCTTTATGGAAATAAGTGTGTTTCGAACAAATGGATCCGATTTAATGCCCAAAGTCCCCAATGTTCACCGCTATTCAACTCCGATAAATAATTTAGGAATGATTAACGAATTTTATATTCCCATTGTTCCTCATTTTAATTTACAGTGTTACCATTGTCGTTACTCTTGTGTAATTAGAGCAAAACAATTAACGCTTGGAAAATTTACAAAGCGTTTATGTTTACACATGTATCCGAAACAGACATCATTTACAGTTTATGTTATTTTGTATAAGTTGCATGTATAATTTTTTAAAGAAGTAAATATCTGTTGCATGCTACTAAATAGTATTGAATTCATGCAAAATGGCTCTTTTGCTCTTTTTTGTGATGATATTCAAGCATGAAGACCTGCAATAGCAGTACACATTATCAATGTACTCCTCTACTGTCAGGCCAGTTAAAAAAACCTCTCTGTCCTCAACCTGAATCCTTACTACAGCTACGATACAATGCATGTTTTTTAATATTTAGAGAAAGTGTTACTCTTGTAGCTCAGCCCGCAGCGTCCAATGACAAGGTTTGTTGGTGAAGACGGTGGGAAGCCTTAACCCGTGTCCAAAGCAATATTTTTACTATATAGTAAATCGGAATGTATGTACCCATGTCTTTCGATATGTCTTTAATCGGCAAACATGTATTCATGAGTTTCGTATACCTCTTCGTGGTGTATTTTGATTTGCTCCGGCCAAGAGAGCCGTCTATTTGTGTTTTGATCTGAATAACATTAGACTGGGCACAATTTTTCTCCACGAACAACTTTAATTAATCGGATGGTAACTAGGTTTGTGTATTGATTATGGGAAAGACACTTGAATAAAGTCATATTATTATTATTATTATTACAACTAAAAAATCAGTATGCCCAGCAAGAAAATTCGGTATGACAACTTGTCGCTGATTGCTAAATAAGTGAAATTAACGCTAATTTCGAACTAGAAAGAAGTGTGCAGAGAATATTGGGGAATTCTGCTATTCCAGTAATTGGTGTGTTTTAAAGCACTTCTGATTTCCAACACTTATTGGTACACCACACACTTAATTGGTAGATTATTTAACAACCCAATTGAGTGCGCGTATATATTATAAGTTTAGGTGTTTGTCGTTTGAAAGTCCCGTTTATCAATAGTTTATAATGGGAACATTAGATTTGTAATTGAAGTATTACTGTTATAAGCAAGAAAGTTCCAGGCTATGTGCAATAAATATACCTAATGAGAAACATTATACTGTTGAGTTGAAATTTTTATTTGATAAGAAACTTGTACTAAGATTAGTTATGTCTATAAATATTACGATGAACTAATATAATATATTATAAAACGTGTTTAAATTACCGTATTGAGGCTGCAAAATACTAAGTAACATCTTGGAAGCAAATTCAATGTGAAACTTGTAAAAGAAAAAACTCTTTATTATACAAACCATGGAAGAAGTGACCTCTGTAATGTCTGTAGTTGATGGGGTAGATTCCGTGGACTTAACAACTGATGCTTTGGCACTTGCTTTAAGTAATGAGGGAATTTCCTATATCATCCATCTTCCAAGTAATGTAAATGTGAATGGACAGATTATAACAGAAGATGACTTGCTAAATCAAGCTGCGTTTATTATCGAAAACAAGCCACTTCATATTACAACTTTCCCGGAACAAGAAACTGATTCGACACAATTCGAAGAAAATAATGTATCGTTGACTTTCGAAAATAACGAGGCAATATTTGTCGATGCTTCCACGTTACCGTCATCTATTACCAGTTCATTTGTTGATGTATCAGAAGCCTTACAGTATTCTGCGGACGACAACGGAAGTGGAGGTATCGTTTTGGATGAAGAACAGAAATGTGCAGTTGAAAATTTACTAGAATTCCATAACCAGCAAGGCGCTGAAGGTTTCGAAACAAGCGAAAATCCTGTGGCTTGTGATTCAAGTATAACGGACGCAGTTGCAGACGAAAATATTATCATTAACCATGAAGTTCTCAAAGAAAAGATGTCGATATCTGAACTTGGATCTAGTGTTCAAGAAGATAAAGTGTCTTTTACTGAGGTGAGAATTGAAGAAATCTCGGAAGCACCTGGGCTGGCGTGCAACTTGGAAAGCAAATTTACGGCTACAATCCCATTGGGTGTTACAGAGCAGTCTAATTCTACCGATCATGTAAAATAATTTTTTTAGCATCGTCTTTTAGTCATCAATAAGATTTTCGGTGTTAATTTTTAAATTGTTAATTCAGGTTATCCCTTCCCAGTCACAAAGTAGGCAAATAAAGACATATGGGAAATCTTCAAAAATTCAAAAGGAGCTGGAGGCATCAGCTTCATCAGCTACACCACTGTTGACGGAATCATTAGAGTCGAATGTAATTCCCAATAAAGTCTTAAAATTGGGAAAAATAGTGGTGTCCAAGCCGCAACGTGTAGTGATACCACTGCCCGTCAAAAAGCGAAGAATAATTTTGGATTCTCAAAAACAAATCCCTGTTCCAGAATTTAAGCGTCAGCTTATTGATACCAAAGACATAGTTAACCAAAGTTGTGATTTTGCTCCAGCGACCAAATTGACTATGAAAAATATGGAAAGCGGAGTAGTTTCTAAATTTTTTGCTAGCCCAGGTATACAAAAAGATATGCTTTATTACATTTTCATCGACAATTGTATTTTTTAGGCTTACGGCCAAGACAATTTTGCCGACAATATTTTAGATTATGATACCTCTTTGGCGTTGACCACAGCCTATAGTTAACATGAGTTTATTTGTGTTTTTTAAATTACATTTCTTTAGGCCGCCCTATTATGAATGTTCCATTTTCAAGATTGTTTTCGGATAATTTAATAATGACTGTGGAATCTAGTGATGGGTCTCCTCATTCTGATGATATCGTGCCTTTGGACTCAGATCTAAGTTAGTGCCTGTCTACTACATCATATTTGAATACTCTGTTGCACGAGTTTAGTACAAATTCCCAATATTTTTTTTTCTCAGGAATATCAAGCCCATCTGAAAATGGTATTTTTTTAGAATCCGGTCTTTCATTAAACCACAGCTCACAAAACATCAACAAGAGATCGATTAATGTGCGGAGCCATTCCATTGAGACAATGTTTAAAGGAATTAGCGTAAGTATTTAAAGTTAATTGAATGATTTACTTATACCAGCTCTATGCTAATAATGTACAATATTTCATAAAACAGAGAGCCCCCACTCTTAGGGAGTACTACCGAAAAACGCAACAACGAAAGGCTAACTTGTGTTTCAGTCAAAAACTTCTGAGAGGAAAACCACTAACTACCGAAACAAGAAACCCATTGTCAAAAACCGAGTCTGAACTTGAAATCACAGAAAGCAATGCATTGGGTAAATCTTCGCCACATATGAAATCTGAACCGACTGAAATAGAGATTGAAAAGTGCAATGACGACACATACATTGTGGGAGATAATGATTCGATGGTGCGTATTATTGTTATTGGTGTACACTTATTTATTTATTTGTAGTGAATTACTCTTAAATGAAAACCCTACTTATAGATTAACTCTCACTCCAATGGTATTGATCTGTTGACTACTAATGTCGGTGCAAATTTGGATCGAGTTAAGATAGAGACACCTCAAAATGAATCGGAAAATAGCGACTTGATGAGTCCAAAAAGTGATTCAAATGTACGGTTCAGTACATCTGATACCAATGCTGATTCTCATTTCATTATAGCAGATCAGGAAGAACCGTATGGTATTCAAACTGAAGACGATCTCAAACTCTGGGTACAGGCATCACCTTCTTAAGAAATCAGACTATACTTGTTTTCCACTGTAGCAAACTGAAATACTATAATACTATGATGCCATACGATAATTCGATCACTTAGCTACATTTTTAGCCTTTGCCTTTATCTTTTATTGCTCATTCGCAACGAACGCTCGAGTGGAGAAAGCTAACAGCTAACCGGTGCAATGGTAAGGGAAAAATCGACAGTAATTATTTATGTGATCGTACCAAAATTTTTTCGCAAACGCAATTCGATGTATGAAAATACGTAAACTATAATTAGATAAATATAAATATTATATAAATATTATATAATTTTTCAGCAAGAATAGATCATTAACGCTCAATAAATCACTTCAACACGACATTTTAAAGTTTTTATAACGCGTTGTTTTATTTTTAGTTCGACTCATTTGTATCCACATGGTTGTATTAACGCTGCAATACATACGGCATGTCAATCCATTGGCACAAGTGACATTATGCAAGATGAATTGAATAGTCAGTCAGGATCTTAACTGACGAGGAACGGTTTGCAAGTATGTGCCAACTTGATTTTGCATGATGTCCATCTCGTGGTTCGAAACAAAATTGTGTGCTCTGTTAATGGTGACACTGATTTTCTGCCAAAATTTCCACCTAGTTTTATCAATAATAATTAAGTATTCCTTGACTTAAACACAACCACAAGTGCGGATGCACCAATAGATTTAGATCCCCAAGAATCGCTAAGATTCGCGAGTTGCATCATGTATGTAGTTGACTTGAGTCACGAACTATTTAATTATTATTGATTAGGCTAGGATCTATTTGAGGAAACAACTGTTACCAATAAAAAGATGATAATATTTTTGGTTACACCTACTATATTGAAAGGCAGAATCGATCTGGTATGCATAGATAACGTATACCTGTACTTGTGAGCAGTAGTAACTAAACTAACAACTAAAGTTCTGATATCGAATAAGTTCGAAAGCCAAAGAAATTCATGACAGACTGTGTCAGAACAGCCATATGGTAGCATTACAGTTTATTGTGACTGCTTGTAATTTTGCCAACAACATAATAACATTGTTTCGAAATATTTTTACGGTTTACGATGCATATTTTTTTCTTTTCACGAATGTAATATTTTGTTATACTTTTTCTTTTTAATTCTTTCCAGGATGATTATTTTTTTGAAATAACGAGTTAAGCTAAATAATGCTGCGGTCAATTTAATCATTCTCTTCAAGAATTTATAGCGAGTCATTTGCTGAATAATTAATTTAATTATTACACGATGAATTTGACTTTTTTTCTTTGGAAACGAATGTTTTTATATGACCTTATTTAGTATTACTGTTAGACACGACCATCATAAACTCTGACGATTTTGCTTTCTACAGGAATTTTAGAGACAAATATATAGTTTGCTTTCTCGCAACTCTTCGAATTTTTTTGCTGCTGCTGCTGATTATATGATTGACAATCATGTTTAAATACGAGTAATTATTGATTATGTAACAATTATTAGCTAGGCAATTCGTCAATTCTTACATTAATACATACTAAACAGTTTAGTAGATAAAACAGTCAATAAATACAAATAATCATATAATAATAGCATAATAAATTTACTCTTAAAAACATAAGTCCGGCTGGCTTGAGTCCATTACGCACGTACAGTATGCATGAACAATTTTCATATTATCCAAGTATTTAGTTTAAAGTTGTAATTGTATATTTGTTACATCGATAGTATTCTTTGCAGTGTATAAGCTAGAATAGACTATGAAAAGGTGTGGTGAATAGGATATAATTTACAGAATATATAGTCTAATCAAAATGGTACCTTAATTGCTGTCAGAATAATAGAATAACAACAACGACTAGAATTCTCTTCTTCTTGTAATGTAATTTTGAGTTAGTCATTAATATACTCTCTTCAAAGTATTTATTTTTTCTCTTCCTAACGCAGTAGTAGATATTAATAATGTCTAAAGAGTTTTCTCGATTGTTTGTATAGAGTTTCAACTTTGAATACATGTACGTTAACAAAATTTAATTATGATCATATACTAAAAGTAACAACAACATATATTTTTTGTATATCATTCATTGCCAGCATGATGAAACTAGTAGCTATAAAGGGACGACTTTTTGTTCCACGTATTTTCATTTTTTATCTTTTTTACACCTGTATTTACGCGTCAGTAATGTTTGTATCGAGGAACTCGTGGAATAGTTTAAAATCCTTAGCTAAATGTGTCACAGTTACTGCGTAATGCATTTTGTGATGGAGGCTCATCTGTCGTATTAATCTTAAATATTTACAATTAGTTATTGTATATATTGTATACGAGAATATTTTACATGAATGATTTTTAACATCGTTGATCAAAGAAATTTCTCAGTAATAGATTTGATAGTTATCTCTAATGTTCAAGAAAGTTACAACATCTAAGATAGCAAAGAAGTTTGCTTGCTAAAGATGATGTCTGTCTGACGGTAATATCACGAACTAGAACCATGAACCACTTCCCAATTTCGATGTTAATCCTCCAAGGCCTTTACCTACTACGTTTTTTATTCCTCCTACAGCTCCCGCTGTTGCAGTTGTCAGTTTGGCAATTGGATTTTCATCACCTTGGTGTTTCAACACAGTTACTTTGGGGCGTCTGTCAGCTTCATCCTCACCACCTTCTCCTCCTCTGTAAATTCAGGTTGAAATCAATGAAACACAGAATGCGGGATTAAATGTGATTAGTAATACGAAACTTTAAGAAACTCATACTCTCCGTCGTCATCCCTCCTAGTGCCCATAGTCAAAGCACATGTTGCCTCTTCCGTCTGCATTCTCTGAGAGACGCTTGTATACGTTTTACTATTTAACTTGTCTTCCATCACGCCTTGCAGCTCAAAATCTGAGTATAATTTCTAGCAAAACATTGTATGCGGGTTATTAGTGACGACTGCGATATTAAAGTTGACAGTTTTAATAGGAATGTCTCAGTTTCTCTTCGCGAATTACCTTTACAACATGGGCCAATGCCGTGCATTGATATGGATGCAGTGCGTGATCTAGCCGCTCCGACAACCAACTACATAGCATTTGCATCTGGGCGGTGTACCACAGCTACAAATATCCCAAAGGAAACGAATTAGTACAGGTAGGTAGGGAAAAAACTTTTAATTTAGTCTGAAAACTTTACCTCGAAGAAATTAAGAATCCACAGTTCATCAACAACTTTGCCTCTTATCTGATCCATGGAATTCCTAGCAAAATTAACATAAGCCTGTCCTAACTCCTTCCCAGATCCCGATACGTTTTGCTAGACAGAAAAACATCCAATTGACATTCATTTGATCAGAACTTCTGACTTTCTCGTTCATAGTTCATACACAAACTCCGTCACAATCTGTATGAAGCATGTACCGTTAAGCTAAGTATTGAACCAATAAAACTTCCTTCATCATATCTAGCCAATTTCGATAAGCTACTCTCCAGAACAGAAACAAGTTTAGTTATTAGCCCTTGAGTCATCCCACTGCTTGTTCTTTCAATTAGGTCATCTATTTTTGTGTGATATTGGTGCTGAAAACAGGCATTCACAGATCAAATATTTAAACAAACTCAAATTACACGAAACTTGTATTACGAAATTGTTCGTAACAAGCCTCTTACAATGATGGTGTGGGAAAAGACGAAAAAAAAGTGTTTATGCAACATAGTACACAACCAGGCTTTTCAATGAATCTCCTCGATCTTTCTCTGAAACGCGAGATGTTCATCGAAATAATGTGAACTAGTTTCGATAGAGAGACACGCTTGAATGCACAACATACCCTTTAAGCTCCCAACGCTCTTTTTCGAAGCCCTTATGGATAGACTGAGCAATAGATGACTCCATTAGGTCCACGTATCGAACAACTAATGGAGCAAATGTGTCTTGCAAATGCTGATGAAATCTTCCATTCTTTAAATTGTCTGGGATGAAACAATCAAAATTCGTTTACGCATGATTCATTATCAGAGTGCACGCACACGGGCTGCACCCATCAGTAAAACAATGAGCGTGAAAGCGATGTTATAATAGCTGCTATTCTATGTCGAGCTGGCTACATGGCGTCGAAATAACTCACCGTCTAAGCGAAGATAATCGTTGAGAATTTGAAATAGTGGAAAGGCATCCCAAGTATCAGGTGGTTGTTCGGCTAATACTTGATCCATATCCACGGCAAATAGCGACCAAAAGATCTCTGCATGTTCTACTAACAGGTCACTGAACCAAGCAAATGCCTGAAATATTAAGTGAAGTGGTGAATTTGTTAGGATTTCCAATGGTCGACGAGAAGTAGGAGAAGAAGACGTGCACAAAAAGTTGCAAATATATGATTTGAATCTTGCTACTTGTTGATTAGTATTTGAACAGTAAGTTAGAGAAAGCAGAGATTATGATGAAGATGAAAACAGGCAGTATTATTGTTTATATAACAAAATCATTTGCTTAGCAGCTCAATTTCAAATTCATTCAGAGACTGTTAAAGAATGCAAAGACTCTCAATAAATTAGCAGAGTAAAAACCCTTTATATATACACACACAAGTCGACCCTATAATGTAATAACTTCGCGTGAATGAGTCGGAGGAAAAGTGTGCTAGTTGTTTCTTCTCACGACAGAGAGTGAGGGATGTAATATTGCTTTCATTCAGTCGAAAATTCAAAATTATTTTCTCTCCTAAAAATCGCACTAGACAGAGAAGAGTAGTTTTCTTTATACTATCGCGTGCAAGAGCAGGAAGCACAAATGTTGCATTCTTCTTCCAAAACAAATTCCTCTTCCAAATGCTTTGTACTCATTTATAAAAAAATATGGTGGAAAGTTCAAAGCTGTGTTAGCCACGTGGAGTGGTCATCACAGGTGTATCATTTTACAAAATATTCCAGTAATTTAATCTACGCTCGACTAGAAAACGTTCGTGAATTAAAAGGTCATATTATACATGTTGGAAAATTTCATTACAAAATCTTTCCGACAAAGCAAATAAAGTTGAAAACAGCATATATATGATGATGAGGTGAAAAAGCAGTGTGAATACATAAATGGATGGGTAATGAAGCTGAAAGCTAGATATTTCAGTAACAAAGGGAAAAGACATGATCAAATGCAGACTACAGAGCTACGCCTACACAATACGGTGTGAATTATACCAATCATCCTCTGAACTCATGAGCCGGTAAACGTGATTTTGGGAAGGAAATACATCAAACAGGAAAGTGTGCAATTGTTTGATTGTTGACAATCAGAGTGAACATGAGCGAGAAAAAATGAACGGGAGAATGAAGTCAAAATGGAATTGAGTTTGACAGCGAGCATGAGATTCACTTTCTCCTCTGTGAAAGACAAAAACGCACTATCTGTAATAATTACATATATAGGTATGTAGGTGTGTACGTATCGGAAGAATCCAAACAAAGTATTACGATACCTACTATAGTATTTTTACTAAAATGCTGGAAACTTTCTCAGTTTCCCCTTACAGGAGGATGAGAGCGAAGATAGGTATCTGTCATTTCGTATTATCATTTAAATCTCGTAATTTTTCCCAACAAATCTTTTCTCCGTGAGTGGAAACCTTCTTATGGAAATCAGAAGTACTGATAGAATTGTCACTTGAAAATTGACAAGTAGTTCTATTACTATGTAGTATGTGATAAGAATCTGGTATGCGTAAAAACTTGAATTTCCAAAAAATCTGAAAATTTTTCATGGGAATTCATCTTTTCGATAGCCTCGTCCTGCTGACTGCTTCTCGATACGAGTATGCATATATCTGTAACAAAGACATTATTGGATCAGCTCAGAGCACTAAAGATTACCGAGATTCGTCTTCTGAGACATTATGCTTATCAGCTCGGTCGGTATATCCCTGCCTTACTCGAGCACGACGTAATAATTGTAAACCTTGTAATGTACATGTGGTTTATGGCAATGCAGAAACTTATTTTTGGATAGAAAAGAACCATTATCTCACGTGCACAACCATTTTTGCGTTTGCGATGATGATTATATCTATAATAATCGGAGCACAATGCATATACTACTTCCCTATCGGTCCATGCACATGGATATGAACGTGCACAGAATCTCAGAATGTTTATATGCCAAAAAGAGCAAGTATTTTCTCCACACAGTATTATATATGTGCACATTTAGAAAGGCACGAATGAAAAAAAGTAATTCTACAATATGTACGTGTGTAGAATGCATTATCACATGTCAGCTTGCATAGAGGACAAGAGGGACTGCAGCACTATAAAGAGTAAAAACTATGCCTGCTTCCTACTTACACGTACATGGGTTGGACTAAAGCGCACATTTTAGATGTACCTAAATATGTAGCAAAAGATGTTTCGCCAATTCTGGCCAGGGAAATGCAAGCCACAACTGAACTTGCACAAACTAAATCCATACTTAGGCAACCAGCAGCTTTGCAGAGTGAACGACAAGCAAAGCAGAAGCGATAATATTTTTCAAGTTCCACTTGTACAAATGCACTAGCTTATATAGATAGAGTAGAAGAGCCGCAGAGAGAAAGAGACCTAATATTAAGGAAAAGAAAGAAAGCATGTGTATAAGTGATAGAAAACTAAAGGGAGAGAGATTCTAGAGTAAGAATAAGATATGGTTGAGCGAATGAAGGTTGACTTCACATCTCGAAGCTGTCAGACATCATCAAGGCGTAATATGCGGTAAGAGTGAAAGAGAGAAATGGGAACGAAACTAGTGTGATAATTTAGATGGACTGACTTACTGGTTCCTGCAAAATCCAATCGATCAGTTGCAGGTTTTTTTGGCATGGTAGGGGTGCACACAAAGACACATATATATAGACAGAGAATGGGGACACAGCAGCGAATTGGTGGTGAAACACATCAGCCAACAGCAGATATTTTTTATGATCAGCACATTGTGGCACACAAAGAGCAAGAGAGAGAGATAGTGAGATAGAGGATTAATATGGAACAACGCAACAAACACCAAAACACCATCAACATGTAGAAAACACGATTTTTGACATAATATATATAATCTATATACATAATACATACACACATTTATATATAAATCATAGCGACATGTAGTGTGTATTGCATGATGACGATAGAATCTGTCAGTCAGTAGGGCACAAATACACTGATAATGAATATTTCAGTCATGTTGAATACAAGTATTCTCAGAATGCATTACAACGCATACTTTCCGTCTAAACATGCGTAAGTAAAAGTACACATACAATGTTATCAATGTACACAGTTGATCTTTGTACAAGTGTACTTTGCAACTCTACAATCTACAGTTTGAACGCTACTCAACAAACACTAGCACAATTATGAGCGAGAACTATGAAAAAATGTACATATGGAACGTATGTAATGTATGTATTAATAAGAAGAATGAAAAAGAAATTCCCCATGTTCAACTTTCTCTTCGTAATGAAATGAACGAATATTGTTTTCTACTGACTGATATTGAGAGTGAGATTGGCAATTTAAATTGGCAGTACTGGGGAAAGTCTGTCAGCCTGGTATTAAATAGAATTGAAATCTTTCAGTTTGTTCTTGGACAAGGTGAAAGGTAGCAAGGAAGATATGAGATAGGTTTGGGGAAACTTGCGACATGTTATCTACCTACACCACACAAAAATCCTTGCTTTCTCTATTTGCTCAGCTATCGACAAACACTTTGATTGCATATAAACAATAAATATTATATGTACTCCCCACGTGCTCTCTCCTACATCATCCAATTTAGTTTTCACTGGAGCACAACATGGCTAAATTTGAAAATTATGTTTATTGTTCGTGACTGCTGTGCACACGAAAAGAAAGAAAAAATCAATGGGAATTCCATAGAAAATTTGCTCTGTGAGTACATATTGATATCTACGTTTAATGGTAATAATAAGATGAAAAAGTAGAAGAAGGTATTCAACTGTGAGAGGTAAGTAGGCAGCGAATAACAACGTTAAAGGATATTAAAAATTCTCGGGCTGTTGCCTCACGTTTGCGATCGTATTTATAACCTCGTTTTATTGTCATACTTTTTGCTCTTACCACTAAAACTAAGTGGGTGGGTAAGAAGAGAATCATCATTCTCTTTTTTCTGCTTCGTCTCCCTAACCATTTGGGTTTGAAATGAAAGGCGTGCAGAAATGTTATTGCAGCCCGATTACGAGCCAATAAAATCATTATTCAAAGGCAAAGCGCTGTGTATAATTTAAATCGGAGAAAGGGTTTTATAACTCGAGAGAAGTGAGCATATTGCAATAAAACGACAGACTGCACGATAATCATTTGTCAGAAAATCTATTCAAGGAGAAATCCTGTAGGATGGATAAACATGCCGGTCGCGAGTGGGATCATTATTAGAAAACAGGGAATTGACAAAAAGTTTAATCATCGTCGAACATCAAAACATCATAAAATGCCATAGAATGTATTATCATACCAGACTGACAGCCCTATTAACATTGATCTGTGAGGAAGGAGACTTTTCAAGCAATGGTTGTCGTCTTGTGTCATTTTACACACGGCAATAAGTGGCGAGTGCGTGCATGTTTTCATTGCAAACTTGTAAAAGTGTTAAATTATATGAGGAAAAACTTTGAATTTAGAAAAAGATGTATAGGTACGATTAGCTGGAAACCACTATCTTTTTTCCATTTCAACACAGACTACAATCTCTAACGAAAGTTCATCTTCAATTTTCCTTTTATGTTTCTGTATTAATTCAGATGTGAAAAAAAACCAAGAGACATCGACTGAACAAAATACTATACAGAATGCAATAATACAACACACACGGATATATACATACTTATATATACATATTATAGGTAATAAATAAATACTATGTACAAACGGCGAAAAGGTACAACAATAAAAATTGATGCAATATAAAATTAATGATATTAGATATTTTATGTGACTCACCCCTTTACGAAAAGCCTGTACACACACGAACGGAGAGACAGAGAGAGCGAGAGGATCGAGGCGCAACAGTGTGTTACACACGTACAGCGGTAGGGATGGATATTTAGATAGTTTTGTATTTTTTGTTTGACAACACATTCAACATTATTTAGTTAAATAGCAAATCAAGTTTTTGCATTGTTGAAGTTTTCCATCGATTCCAATAATAAAATACAAACAGAAACAAAATAGTTACGAATGAAATAGAAAGACAGATAAGAGATAGAGAGAGAGAGAGAGAGAGAGAGAGAGAGAGAGAGAGAGAAAGAGAAAGAGAGAGAGATAATAGACACAGACATAGAAATTAAAGATAAGGAAAATAATATTTTTGTAACATAATTTTAATGAAAATATACAAGAATTATTGTAGTTGACGTAAAAACGATTTTAACGATAAGATTATGTGTATAATATAATTTTTTATATATTTGGTTGGGCAGCAGAGTAGGAAGAAACCAAGAATGGCCAGCACGAAGGGCACCACCGAGAGAGATAGAGAGCAGAACAGTCAAAAAGCACCACACACAGAAAAAAATAATATTAACACATATCAAACTCGAAATATATATTTTGATGAGACAATTAAAACGAGAAGAACTATTTTTGCGTAGTAAACTATTTCAGACATGACAACTGAGGCTAATAATATACATACATATTTCGAATGACTTTCAATGTTGATTTCTTTTGATCATTATTGAGAGTCATCACTACTTTTCTCACGAACAGTTTGATCCACCGTGTATATTCATTCATATGAAGCATATAATTTACTTTGATGCTTTGCTTTCATGAGTTCATCATCAGTCTGTTAATGGCGGATAGCAACTCTTTTTATCCATGTCGACATGCATTCACATCGCGATATGCAAACGGTGACAACTATAACGTTTCCCGAAAAGTGTTTACTTTCCCCGGTATATCAAACGCTCATAATAATGCAGTAAACTACACACATCGAGAAAATGCAATTGGAAAGAACATGTTACCTCTGCATAATGATCCTCGTTTTGTTGCAAGAGATCCACACAGAGTTCCGCCAGGTGAATTAACTCCTCCAGTCGTCGACTCGGCGCAATCTGCTCACCATCTAGGCCGACTTGCTCTACAAAAGGAGATTGAGTAATATACATAATGTGAAATGAGGGATGCTCATATCATCAAAACGATAAGTGGAATCGTTTAAATGGAAAATTTGATGATGACACGCAAATACTTTGAATTTCAATAGCTAAAAAAAGTCTTCCACAGAAGAAACTCTATTCTTACCGTCCATTTTAGCCTCATTCGACAACTGTTCGTAGTTGACAAGAGCTGCATTTTCCAGGCACTTTTTAATAACTCCCCGAGTTTCTTCAGGAGGAACAGGGGTTACAATGTCTTTCATTAATACCTGAGGGAAACACGTACAGGAAAGAGGAACCATGGTTAAGAGGAAGAATAATAAATTCGTAAAGTCAGAGAAAATTTCATTTCGCTTTGAGACTGACTCTTTCGAGCAAAGATAGCGTTGCTTTTAGTGCTCCTTCTGGACGTCCGAATGGGAAGCAGTAACGGAAGTTGGTAATTTGGTGCTCTAACTGGATGCGAAGACGTTCCTTGATTTCTTGAAACTTCTCCTTTTCCTCGTGAGTCACCGTACCAACTCCATCAGGCCTGTATTTTAAATACTTGTGAATTAGCATTGGGAAGAGAACACCCCTTACGAAGAAACCAACCATATGCGCCCATTACATGGTCACTGCTCTGTTTTCACTCACAGCATCTGAACAAGTTCTGATAAACCAATAGTAAAAACTACTGCATAATATTTCATCTTTAGCTTTGTCAGGCAACTCTTGCATTCAATTTGATTTGATAAAGTAGAAAGTAATAATCTCTAATGGAATGATCGATCGAACGATGTGTTCAACAATAATGACGATAGAGCTACAAAACTTTCAAACATACAGAGAAAGATATATTATGTCATTGCTGAAGCAGCCAGTATAACAGCAATTCAAAAAATCAACTACAGTATATAATGATTATAAATGTAAGTATCAAATTGTCAAACTTCATAAAAGTCAATAAATGCACATTAATCAAACGAGAGATATAGATAGAATGAGACGCACATATTTCAATTCCTTTTCTTTTGCTCTCATATAGAGAGGTCAGAATATATAATTATAAAAAGGAGATGATAATATTACAGTGAAGAAAAGTTATAAGCTGAAATACTGTAATGGAAAATCACACAAAAAATCCATTCAAAATCATACCAAATTCTACAAAGTGGTTATTTCATAGAAAGAAAATATGATTTGCTCGTCTCAAAACACAAATGCGAAATGCATATAGATTATATTACTCTCAGTTTAATTCAATCCGTTTCAAGACACTCTTCAGTTTCAAGAGTAGAAGTAGCAGAGTGAACAAGAATATAAAATGCTGGCAACTTGCATGATACTCAGAAAACTTTACTGTATATATAGAATAATTATATAAATCATCATACATCATACCACTGCATATAATAATATAGAACTTACATTAAATATAATATACTTAATAATAATATACCAATCTCAATCCCATTAAAATGCAGATTTAGTGTAAAGAAACAGAAAATGAAAGAGATCAACAAGAAAAACGAAAGGAAGAGTAGTATATACGCTACTTATTCATGGGTAACATAAACTACTACAACTGTTATTGAAGTAGTCGATTGAAAAGAATAGCTCAACCTTGATTAGTAGTTTTTTTCTCTCAACGAAATCAAACGTATGAACGAAAAAGTGGAAATGATAACAAGGAATCAATATTCAACCAGAGGAATGCTTCTGACTCAACAATACTTGCAAATGCTATCAACATCAACAACAACGTCAACAGTACGAGAAATGATTTTTTGCATGAAAACGCGATCCTTTGTTCCATTTTCAGTAAAAAGGGCAAAAGTATTTTTTTTTTCATTTTTCTTCGGAGCTTTCTCTTTTTCTGGTAAGTTTCTCGAAATAGTGAGCATGACTGTGAATAACGGGTTTGTACGTTAAAAGTATATCGTGTATTATTGTGATATGATAATATATAGTCAAGAAAAAAAACTGTAGTAAGTGAATCTATTTCCCTTAAGCTCATCATCAACTGTCAGTTGCTCATGTACTGCTTGTAAAACTGTACGGATCATGTAAAACTGACTGAATGTCTGCATAATATTTCGTGGTTGGGAGTGATTCATGATTTCTTTTCAGTTTCTGTCAGTTGGTAAGATAAAAACATACAATCAAGGAGAAGGTTGAAGGGGTAAGCCATGTTGTAAAAAATCACTTCGCTGGCAGAATGCTTAAAAGTACACGGAATTATGTATCTGTTTTTGAAAAGGTTTTATGAAACGGATAAATCCGTGGATTGAATAGAATAGGGGCACTGAAACTCTATACTTGATCTACTTTGTACTATGTTCAAGGACGTTAATATTATCGCATGCTTGTAATACAAAAGAGTAGAATAGCGGAAAAGAGAGAAGGGGAGGAAATAGACATGGTAGCGAACAAGGGGGCGGCCGAGTATGGAACATCAGATCGTAAAATAACCAAACAACACACAAGTCAATCTTTATAGCCTCGTGTCAGACGAAAAGAGGATTTAATGGAAACCGGCAGAATCTCTACCTATTACACGTAAGCAGCGACCAATATAGTGAAAGGAAGATGGATTCATGCCGAAAAAAAGTGGTGAAGATTGTTTAGAAATTGGCAGAAACCTTTTAAAATGCCAGCAATCAAGCAACATACCATAACTATCACTTTCTACACTGTACATAATACTTATTATTGAAAGCACGTTAAAACAGCAGCGATCATTCGGGTAAGTCAACTATCAAGCTGAATAGGACAAGGGTGTACACGTTTCACGTGGGGTAGATATATATGGGGTAATGTAAGTCAGACCATTCTAGCCAATCGAACCAAAGCATTTTGTCTTCCTTATTTTTTCTATACAACGAAAAAGGCTGCTTTTTCGATGCGGCAGTGACACCAATGCACAATTATTATTGTAGCTCATCAATACACATTTCATACCATTCCTCAAAATGCACAAACTTTTCATTTTCTTGCACTGCACAAGTGTTAGCGATTAGATAAAGATGCGCGCATTTCACACACGACGTCAAAACTTTCGTCATTAATTATATCTGCATAGCATTACTTTGTTTAGTAAGAGAATATACGAGATTAGCTGTTAGTTTAATAAAATAGAGTGAGTGAGAACTCCAAATGCTCTGCATTTGCAAACACAAGAGGGGCAGCCAGACAAAGCTAGAGAAGAAAGAGAGATAGAGACAATAACGTACGTTAAATATCCACAAAACACGCACGTAGTGACAGCACAGCGAAAGAGAGAAAACAAAGCGTATACGTCTATATTACATAATATGGTAATCTTCCTCAAGGAAAAGACTTTCTAAAATGAAAGAGAAAGCGCTGGAACAGCATGGAGACATTCAATTTTTGGAAATTATGACAAGTAATAACAATTACAGGGAATGCTCTAACCATCCAGGAAATAAGTAATTTATGACAACGGCATACACTTGAATTCTTTCTTTCACTTGATGTTTCCTCATTATTTCAAACAATCTATTATTCAGTAGGACTGGACAATTTTGCAGTGGGCACATTTCCAAGAGAAATAGAGACAATATATAGAAGAGAGAAAAAAAACATGGTAATGGTATTAAAATAATGTAGAACGAAAAATATCAAATGCATATTTTCAAAGCGGATTATTAAGCTCGTAGTAAAAAATATAGTTATAGGGATAATGTATAGAAATCAGTCATCCAGCAAACAGTACACCAGTATCAGATATGCATACATTCGTGACAAAGTTGACAAGAAGGAAGTTCCGGTGACAAAAATTACATAAAAAATACCGGAAAGTAAGGAATAAAAAATGAGAGAGTATGCATACATTAGCTGATTGTACACGTCACTTGAAAGGACATTTCTGGTGGTGATTTACACACACACACACGAACATACACACACAACACAAAAAAAAACTTTCTCTTGTGAGAAAACGAATGCAAAAATGAGGCAATAAGGAAAAAATCTGGATGTATTTATACGCTAAGAAAAAAAATTTGATTTAAATGATTTAAAAATATTTCTCCTGGTGATGAAGATGATGATGAATATGATGACTGATGATGAATGGATGGATGGCGAATTATTGAATTTTTTAGTAGAAGTAAAAAAGTGTAATATTATCGAAAGTTACACTACGAGAGGAAGTAATGTATTCTGTTGTAGTGATGACATACAGCCGTTAAGGACACGATGACAATAAAGCCAAATTAGGCTTTACTCGTTATTGTGTGTACTTGGATGTAGTAGTAGTAGTAGTAGTAGTAGTAGTAGTAGTAGTAGTAGTGGTACTCATAGAGTCAGAAGAGAAAAGAAAGAAGATAGAAAGTTATTTGGTACAATGAAAAATGGTATTGAGAGAGGTAGGAAACTGAGTCATACATGTCTAACCTGTTGCCATGAACATGGGACGCACAGAATGCAAATGAGTAGTGGATCAGCGTTGGGTCAATCATAAGACCACGTTCCGCTCTATCCAGCAGGTCGCTAAGATACATTAAATGACGATAACAGCCTCGAACTCCGTAACGTGCGCAGTACTCATCTAAAACAAATATCTGGCCCGGACTGAACCAGCCCTGTTTTTGTAGGGGAAGAAAAAAGTTAAATCATCACAAATGTCGGTCATGTTGAGAAGTGGACAAGAAAGGGGGAGAAACATTATACTGGCCTATATACGAAGCTATATGATTTTACACGAACAAAAACTATTTCAATTGTGTTCAACTCCAGCTTGTTATTCTGCTACACTAGGATTGTATAATATATAAAGTTTGTTACGACTGGGGGGAAATGAGAACGAAAAAGCAAGAATATAGGAATAATAATGCTTTAGAACTGACTCATTCCTTGTAAAATGTGAAGAGATGCAGACTATAGTGTTGAGTTTAAAGAAATAATGAATGCTTGTTTACGTACAAGAGAACAGTAGGGATCATTTAGGCGATAGTCTAATGTCAACGTTTGTAGATACTTAAACATATTGTGATGATCAAATTTATTAGGGTCGGCTGAGATGTATTCCTCCATCCCGTGCTTTCTCGCTCTATCCGCATCTACAAGAGAATAGGCAAAAACAATAAGGTTAAAAAGTTAAGAACAATGTCGCTACTGGCGCTGGCATGTCGTTGCTTTAAAATAAATTAAAGCCAGTGGCCATTTTTTATCACTGCTCGTTCCTTTGTTCACATTTCATCAATCATTTTTGCGCTGAGAGGGCTGAGCGAGGCAACGCAACGTAATAAGTGATTTTTTTGAGAAACGACCGGCAAAGGAACGTAGGCTGCACGTTGTTGAGAGTGAAATGTGATATGGGTATGTACCTCCTTGAATTTTCGAAATGGTTGAGTTTTTTGCAGCTGGTGTTAAAGGGGGCGCTGGCTTGTGAGCTTGCCCTGTTGCTCGGTACATAGCCATGACCCACAAATGGCTTTCGTTTTCATCATCACAGGCAAAAAGAACACTATCTCCTTCTTTAACGGCATTGAAGAAATAGCGACCTCCTTCCAAGTCTGTTCAGGAAATGATTTAATTTGATTACTTAAACCATATTCGACATTTTCTTCTCATCTGCTCCCCGTTTGCGTCATATGATATTCGGATGAGCATGAAGTCTATTTCCATGCGCAAAACTTCAAGATACTGACTGAGTGTAAAGTATGACTTGTGGTTATAAGTTTTAGTATGGTCAGTTTTTAAGTATACAGATCAAAAGAAGACCTTTGATGATACCACTTACCCATTCCCACCATAAGATTGGCTGCGTTAAGAAACAGATGTTGGAGTAATTAGTCACAGTGCTTCTCGAGAAACGTTGAAATGCTCAATGTTAATACTTAAAGAAAAGAACAAGGGACATTTTTTGCCAAAACCAATGAAAAGGAGAAAAAGGAGAAAAAAGGATGGAACTAAATCTTCGAGGAATTCCATTCCCAACCTGAGAATCCATTGCATTTATATGACATGCATGTCAACGAGGAAAGCCCGCTTTCCTTCGCATATGGTTTTCTCTTTCTCCACTTGTCATCGCAAACACTTATATCACCAATGAGGATAAACCAAGCTACATTTCTTTAGCTCCCTCGTCATTCAACTTTGTTTTTCTCTACGGGATTTAGTTACACTTGACAACATCATTAAAAAACTGCTAAATTAACTTCCTGTCCCCATTTCTCGTGTACAAGTCGCAACGGAGTTACAAGTTGGGAAGGAAAAAGTTTAACCAGCTCGCACGTTATCAAATAAAAAGGGCTTCAGCTCAGAATTAAAAATGTAGCCAGAACGAAAGAAAGAGAGAAAGCAGGCGGCAATTGAATGAAGCGAGTATGCACGACTGGCACAAATGTACGTGATCATACTAACCACTAGCAGCTTCGATGTAGTCAACGGTATAACCGTCCAATTGTAGCATCTCTGTGGGTTCGGATTTTTTCTCCTTGTAAGAGCACATTGCAAAAGTATATTGCGAAACTTGAACCAAAATAAAATACCGCTTTTTCCATTTCTTCCATACGCCTTTCCCTAATGCATAGAGATTCCTGAAAATGAAAAAAGCAATAAACACACATTTCTCAGAATCCTTTCAATTACCCAGGCACGCAAGTATTCTTCATTTGAAAGGTTAGCAAAGAGAAACAACCATTTTTTTCATGTCTTTTCTTGCAAACACTCTCTCTTCTAGCAAAGAAGTTGTAAGATGCTTTCCTAATCTGATATTGTTACAAAGAAAGTAAGGACGTTTTCCAAAATACAACACGAAATAATGTGACATGGAAGTACACTACTTGAATTCTACCAACATGTTATTTTTTTGTGCATACTTGATCAATACACACTTTCTTTTCTTTGCTGTATTACATACGAATACACTCATTGTCAATCTAGCATGCACAATGCAGGCTGCTGCTGCTGAAGAAGAAAAAGTGACGCTCGTCTTATACGAACCCCTCCACACGACGGTTACATTACTACATCCCATATGAGTCAATTAGAGTTGCTCTCTAACTCTAATCTATTATTATTCATGCAATCCTGACAGCAGAATAAAAGGAGGGAATAAATTTATGCTGCATGTTGCATTCACTTACCCGCAGTGTTTCATATTCAAGGGTTTGTCCATTCGGCACGCAATTTTAATGCGTAGATCTTGATCAGGTGCGTTTTTAGGAACAGCCATTTTATGCCATTCAGGAGCCTGCAAATGCATAAAGAAAAATTGTTAAAATTTACGATGCTAAAGGCTATAACATGCTTGCTTACGCTACATTGCATTGCAAAAAAACCCACACTCTTGTGGTTTATGTCCTTTTCCTCTGTGAGCGCATACATATGCATAAATGTAGGTTAGCATTCATTTGAACCTATCAAATATTCCTTCCTGTAAACATATACGCTTAGCTATATGCTTTACATCTGCCTCTACCCGTATGATTATGCCCACATTAGTATGCAGAGAAGGGGAGCTACAAGAGAGCAATCAATAGAAATGTATTGAAATGACATGCAACATTCGGGACGGTGTAAAACTTTCCAATTTTTTCCTTTCCACTGGCTCCACACTCACGCCGGAATATGTCAGTTTGAAAGTGAAGTGGCTTTCTATACTTCAAGGAAATATCGTACTGCCTACAACATCTACTCTTTTCAAGTACTATGAAAGTTGACTAAGTCATGCACTATGCATATTACCAAGTAGCGTATGTATACGGAATGGATAGTAATAATATGTACCTTCGTGGACAGCGGTGTAGGCCGAAGGACGACTTTGCCCAGCTCCTTGTCTTCAAGAGCGAGCATGCCAGGGTTTTCAGTGTACAACTTAACTTTTACCGTCGGAAGAGAATAATTTGTGGAAAAATCTCCTTGAGTGTCCCACCTATAAAATAATACATTTCATTCTATCATTTAGGATTTACTATTCATAAAAGAGGTTGGAAGGGTTACACGCGAAAAACCCAATAGCATATAGTACATAACATGCATAAACATGCATGCTTCATGCTTCATCCATATTATATAGAAACCAAATTGCAAGGCATATACTCTGCCATTTACTGATTCACAAACCAAGATAACAATATTTATACATATACGTGTATGAAGAATGCACTGCTGTGGAGTTGGCTCTCAAATAGCAGCATAACCTTCATTGAAAGCTGGAGTACAAAAGACTTGTTATGTAAAACGTCACTTACATGGGCTTAGATGCTTCCGCTTGATCTGTCTGAAGCTTTTCACCACCTTCAACCTCCATGGTGCAATAAACTATTCGATTAGGGGCAAGGGATTTGAGACCTTTCACCTCCATCACGATGACCTTCATTCAATAAATCAGTACAAGAGATGTGAGTATCAATGCTAGTCAAATATATCACACAACTGGCTACGCACGAGTATATTTACTTTCTCCCAAAATCGTCATCACATTTCTCAAGCTAGAATTTGCATGATGACAAGTCTCACACCATGAAATCATGCTCGTCCTGTATAATGAACATTGTGGAGAAAGTGGGATACTCGTGCTTTTGTGATGTTTTGAGTTATCATCATCATCATCATAATCATCATCAGAAAAGAATAGATTAATGAACAGCAACTCACCTCGAGGGTGAAGGTGAGTACAACATCCATTTTACTCAACTGCGTATCTTCACCCGAGTCACCCTCGAGTTTTGCTAGGGACACTTGAGACCTGGACCATCATAAAAAACAAAACCAAAATCGACTGACAACAACAATGTTGTTCAAAGAGAGAGTTGTGGAAAGTGCACATACAGTAAAAGTATAATACATACGTACATGTATATTTATGTATATAATATACTACCTATGGATACATGTGATATTCATATTTATACATACATAATATCTATATTTGCTTGTATAGATATGTAATAAATATAAGGTTACATAACAAGACTGACATCCACTGACACATATATACATACATCTATACATGATAATATTACAACGGTCATCTATACGATAGATGCTATCAATTGGCTGATGAGACACGGCTGCGGCGAAAAACGATTACGGACATACACATAGCAGTAAAATACAATACGAGCCATTTCAAGAATTTCTAGTAGATACGGTGAAAACAAACACTAACAACTTAAATGAAGAAACAGTAAAAGACGACACACATAGGCAAACCGAGCACTATGGACACATCAATACAATACAACAAACTGATACGATTCGAATGAACGTAGTATGTAAGTAATTCAACAATGAAACATAATCATACATAGCTGCTGCAAGACAGAACAGAATGGACAAAATGTGTAGGAAGACCGACAGACGAGATTGTCAGAATAAAAGGGGGATCTTTTTTGGTCTTGATCGCAAAATACAAAATACTTGATCTCCACTACTCTATGCATTATTTGCACTTTTCTCGCTTTGCTGTCCATTTCTATGAAATAGCAAAATGGACATTCTTTTCAGCGAGGAGGGTTGTACATGGGATCTAGCTTTGAAAAATTCTAGCCCAACGGAGGTAGTAGCAGTAAAATTCTCAGATTATCATAACAGTATTCTCACGTACTAGCACATTTTTTTCTTCTTCTCTGGCTATATAGAGGTGGCAATGTTTGGGAAAAAGATATATAGACTTACATCCAACTCAAATATTTATGGTATCGCACAAAGTCTCTAGACGTACATAATAGCGGGAGCGAATAATGGTTTTTCCTTGAATGTGAATATTAGGTGGGGCGTTGCGGATAAAAAGAGAGACAAAGAGAGAACAAAGAGAGAAATATATATATAGAGAGAGAGAGAGAAAAAAAGAGAAAGAGAGACAGAGGGGCGAAGAGAAAGAAAAAGGGGGATAATGGGATATTGGTTACACAATTTGTTATTGATTGTAAAAAAAGAAGCGGTCGGCTGGTTGGTGTGATTGGTTAAGACTCACGGTGTTGAACTTTATGTGAGAGAAAATGATAATAATTTAGGAAATTTAGTATGTATATATTTTTACTCAGATATAGATACACTACGATATAGAGTATCAGCATGTCAGTGGCTGTTTCAAAAAGGGATACGAATCTACTTCGTTCTTTCAATTCACTTCGATACGATACGAATCTTTAGATAAAGGGCTAATATGCCTGAAATGGATGTTTGGGAGATACTGATATACATATACGGTACGATTATACGATAAGTAGGCATATAATATTATATAGAGATAGCGCATACACATCACATGACATTGCATTGCATTGCAAATTGCAAACATGGATATAGGATAGAGAAACAGAGAGACCTCTGTTGTGACAGTTAGCGGAGAAAGAGAGAGAAACAGAGATCTTAAGTCATTCTCGTTAAGATTTTACAAATATAGTATGCAGAACCAGAGTTTGGTGTGATAGAAAGGAAAAGAGAGAGAGAGAGAAAGAGAGAGAGAGAGAGAGAGAGAGAGAGAGAGAGAGAGAGAGAGAGAGAGAGAGAGAGAGAGCGATTCACAGTATAACAATTTTAGACGGTACGAGTAGGAGCAGAGAGGGAAGCATTCATAGATTGTACTAGAGAACAGAGCAATGTGACAAGTGGAAGATAGAGTAAAGTGTGATAGTTATAGAGATATTCATAACAACGAGACAAGAAGGGGGAATTAGCTATGAGAAATTGTACAGTGGAAAATACAGAGAGAGGTACATGGATAATGCCATTGCCATTGCACATTGCCAAGTTAATGCAGACAAAGAGAGAAACAGAGATACAGAGAGATAGAGAGAGAAGAGCTAAAGAGACAAGTAACAGCAGGGAACATTTGTACGTGGCGTCCATTGATGAGAAAAAGTTAATGATTACCTTAACACTGAGCTTCTCCTGATATGATATGGGCCAAATTAAAATCAAAACATAGCTCAGTTACAGCAAAAAACTTAGGAGACGTTTCCAGCATGCCTGTCTTTTGGCATATTAAGTTTCCCAAAGACAGACATAACTGAAATTAACATACCTATGATTATACTTTTTAAGTTTTGGAAGGCCGTATTTTGAGTCGGTTGAGCCTTTGGACACTGGGAGGGATTCCAGGTTTGCCATCAGTTGATTGATCTGAGAGCGGCACTCTTCGATGTACAAGGACTCCATCTCTTTTAGCACGAACCGAGGCATCAACTTCCTGTTTCTCTCCATCTCAGACACTTTCTGCCGGCGACCATCTAGCTCCCGACGAATTGCTGCGGCTTGCTCATCCGAAGAGTCCAACTAGTCAAGGACCAACACAACACTCAGGGTTATTTACAATTCACTTGTCGCACTCATAGCACAGCTGGTCATTTTTGTAATCTCTGACAAGTTAATAGCTTCAAGTTACTTCTTGAAGGAAGGAGGGCAGAAATACTCATCATCATAAAAGTAGTTGAGAGGACAGGAGAAAAACATAATTTGGAGGAGAAATTTCATTTACATTTATGAAATGATATTATAGCTTGTAAAAAAACTCGAGAGATTTTTATCTCTTGAGTGCTTGCATGTATCATCCAAGATTATTTAGAAGAAAGTAATGACCATTGCTGTACTGTCCTTGTCGTCGGCGTGATTACGAGGAGCATAAAATTTTATGTCGCTTTGCCCAAGTATTAAAACAGCAAGGGACAACGAGTGAAGAGGACATAGGGATCGTGAAAAAGGCCGTGAAAGTGAGACAGGAAACGGGCGGAGAAAATGAGAGAAAGCATGCGTCAATCTAAGGCCTCCGTACCTGCAGGGCATTATATAGCAGCTGATGTTCAAACTTTTTCACGCCTAGAATTTGCTGAAACATATCATACAGTTGCTCTTTCGACAGGATGAGCTCAGAATGAAGAGACTGTTGAAGTCTCGGCCGCTTGTTGTCTTCATCTCCCTTAAAAATACAATCAAACTTGGCCATCCATGAAGCAAGAACTGTCTCTTTACTCAGCCCATCTATCTCTGGCAAAGACCTATTTTCCATTGTCAAAGGAAGAGAAAAAGATAGAATAAAAATGATTTCATGATGTACAACAACAAACTCGGCACGTCGCACACACACATTGCGATATTACATTGCACTGTATCCTCGACATCCTCGGCAATCAGTCTTAGTCCATTAATTTAGAACTATAAAACATTCATCACAAAAGGACCCTGTGTTTACAAGTTTTCACTACCGGTGGTAAAGCCTGAGCGAAAAAGGAAGATGTTCCGTACTCGCGTACGTGTCGTGGCAGCGGTGAAAATGATAGCATCACAGCCATTTGCCGCATTACTGCTTTTGTACGCTTTGATGCAGTGCAATTTAACTACTTTACGTGTTCATCCTTAACTGAACCATAAATCAGGCGAGTCATTAGCAAAAAAAGAGAGACAAAGGGCTCTGCTTACCTAACACGCTTCTCCACATTGTTCTTAAAAACTTCTCTAAAGTCATGATGAGAGCAAGCTCCAGCTTGAACCATTCTGAGAACCCGTTCTGATTTTAGAAAGACTTCAGTATAGTTGAGAACAGCATTTTGAAACGCCTCATCAGCTGCTATTTGAGTATCACCCTTCAGAAAGCTCTGTACAAGATCATAATAAATGAACAACAGGTTTTACTATAACGATTATTGTCATCATTAAATCCTTTGACTGTGTATTCCCAACATGCGTCCCACAACAGTTACAATATTATGGGTTTCGTGTATTGTGTCATTTCACTCGTCAACGGAGAGCATGGGATCTAAGAGTTTTAGTAAAGCAGCAGGAAATTCCGACACATTCCCCTTGACAAACGCATCAACTTCCACATTAGTTACTTGCTAAAGTATGCATATTTTTGGAAGCAGAATAATATTCACTACTACTGCTGGTCGTGTTGGCGTGCGGTATGTTTGACGAGTTTTTCGGATCCCTGCCACATACTGACGTACTCCATGTATATTAGTATGCATAGATATACACGAATGAGTAAATAATGACTACAAAACTAGTTATTTTCCTCGCTCGGAAATTCTCCCAGAAGCTATTGACTCACTCGTAACGATTTGTCCAGGAACTTCTTTATCTGTGGGGTTCTTTTCATAACACAGTAACAAAAGAGTGTGAAGCTGGGTAAAAGATTGGAAATGGTTTCCACGTGGGACATACCTGAAAGCGCGAATGTATCGTGTCTAACTGAGATTTTGAGACTTTTGTATGTCTTTTTGTCATATCTGTAGGCTGCTTGGCGTTGAACGGATATGCAATACACCTACAGATGAATACATACAATTGTAGGCGAGTCTTCCGCAACTCCTCTTCTCGCTCCTGTTTCTCCTGAAGAGAAAGCTGAAACAATCAGAAACAAACCATATTTTAGACATTCCGCTTAAGCATCCAAATAAAAGAATTATCACCATTAGAAGTCTAGCGAATACGACAACTACTCCTCTCTTTCACTTTCGTTTCGCCGAAAGAGCTCATATATATTTTAGGTACTCGTCAAGCAAGAAAATGCACAAAAGATTGTTCTGATTATGGAGTCGGTGAGCAAGCCTCTTATTTCTTCTTTGCTTCGCCTACTTATTTCGTTGACTTAGATAATATGCCTCCAGCCACGGCATGTTTCTGCACAAAGACGAACATTATCCAACCGCACAATCACTACTTCAACTATGTGTAACATAACAACTATGAGTAAGTATTTTTCCCCACTTTGAAGAAAACCAAGAAGTGTAGCATGTTTATTAAGCTGTGCACAAAAACATCTAAAAGAAATGGGAGTATGAGTTTGCTTTATAAAAAATAGCTATTACCCCTCCTAAAGTGCCAACCAGGGAGTCACAACAATCTTTGTATTTTCTATGACTGACTTTTGAAAAAAAATCATTTCACTATATATGCATAATATCTGTTCCACTGGCACATCCAGGAGAAAACACTTCACCTAATGCTAATGCAAAGTACAACAATATAACAGCTTTTTTTCTCGCATTTTTGAAGTTTTTACAGAACACACCTAAAATGCAGGAAAATGTTGTGAAAGGGAAAAGCTCGTATGCAAAGCATCTCTAACTCTAGTAGATACGTGCACAGATGTGTCTTCCTCATTCCATCTTCCCGAAGAAAGTATGTATACTTTTGTAAAGGGAGCTTGCTATTTTTCATTGTATTTGTGGGGCAAAAAAAGAGGAAACCCACGCCCAGAAAGTTTTGAGATAGCGCTTTTGTATACAGTAAAGTTACACATTTACAAGAGAAAAGGGGTATAAGAGAGTCCTTGAAGCTGTCGTACTTTTTATGGGCTAAATAGAGTGTATCACATCGTGTTTTTGATTCACTGCGTGTAAGTTGTAAAATGTAGATTTATTGTGATGGCTTATTTATTCTTTTGAGGTTTTTACAAAAGTTGAAATAGAGGGAATCTTTTTACACAGAGTATCTTATGTTCAGTGGCAGTACCATACTGCCAGTACGTATATCCGCCAAACGGAAAAACTTTGAGCTCAATTATCTATAGTCTCATATATCCATCCCTGTAATAGTTATATTTAGACAATGTATGGATATATATCGTGTGGTGAGAACGGATTTCTTTTCTTTCCATTTCGTTTTGGGTGGGTTAAAATACTTGTTTTTTTAAAAAAAAATACAAGAGATTATAGTGTAGTAATAAGGGAAAAATCCTTCGGTAAGGATTACGTGCAAAATCCTGTTGTACTACATCATCGTGAGATATTATGTATACGACGTTTTTTGATACACTAGTCAAGTTTTTAGTTACTACATTACATATAGTTTTCCTTATTGTCTAATTAATTTTCTCCTTTAAAATCAGCTTAACTAGAAACTGGTTGAAATTGGTTCACAGTTTGTTTATTTCCCTTGTGAAAGATATTAATTTAACGCTAAGCACTACACACGACACAGGATCATGAGACTGTAGATTTTTAATAAAAAGCAGAAGTAGAGTATGAAAATTAATTCTCCCTTGTTAAATCAAATGCCCTCGGATACAATTTCATCTCAGCTCTTTTTCATTAAATTACAACAAGCAACTGTCAAATCCTATGCAGCACTATGCTCGGAGGAAAGTAATAGACCGTAGAAGGTATAATAGTTCTCGTAGTTTAAGGTAGATTTAATACAAACATCTTAGAGTGCAAAAGTCCTTGAAATTCAGGACGGGTTTGTTACAAACGAAAAAGTTGCAAAAGGATTGAATATGCGACCAGATGGAGAGAACATTTTACTGTATCCTGTAAAATTAACAAGATTTGTAAGATTTGGAGAATTCTCAATTAAGTTTTAAATTAGTAGGCAACATGCCAGTTTGTAGCAAGCGAGCCAACTTGAATTAGAAAATGGAATGCTGATTTCTCCCTTCTGGTCCACTTTACTACTTCCACTCTTCCCAGACATGAGTGATCCTAGCAACATCCATGGATAATCATATTTCATAATTAAGTTTTACAAATTTTACATTTTAG
>JAHZNA010005401.1:0-13518 GCA_027743935.1 Sinodicranocentrus sp. ZH6 | reverse complement strand
ATGGAGGAAATGGGTTATAAGAAGAAAAATATGGGAAAAACTGTTGAGTATTTTGCAAAATATTCATCTACTTACATAAGGTAAAAAAGGCACAAGGTAGCTCATAGATTTTACGAGTATGACATATATGCGCTCATATGGAAGCCGAGTATTTTCATAATAATTTTTGAAGTCACGCTACTCAAACGTACCTGACCTATCTAGTTGAATAAAAAGGGGCATATGTTCAATATCCAATTACGATATTTCATACATATTTTTCCACCCGTTTCTCTAAACACTAGAGGAAATGAAATGACGCAAAATATTTATTTATGAGAATATAAAGTGAATGAGAATTCAATATGGATATTACCCTCCACCATAAATAAACATATCAGCACGGTCCCATTTGCACGGGAAGTTGCAAAAACTACTTGAGAAAACTGGGAGGTGAAGTAGCTTATAAATAAAAGGTTTTCTCTCTCTCATCTTTTCCTTTTTGTGTATAAAGTGGTTGAAAGGTGCATTTAGGAAAATGGGAAATTGAAATGAATTAGATGGCAACACAGCATCTAAACCCTGTGGTAGGTAATGTTCAACTTTTTGTGTAAAAATATGACGAGACAGGATTCTTCATTCAATTTTAGTTAATGGTAACATCGTCCTGATAATATTTTCCTGTGCTTAATATCCCCGACGCCGACGTATTTCAAGCTACCTTGCAGCCGTATTGTGGATGTCCTTCCATTTGATGTTGTTGTAAAAGTAGGATATTGACTTAATGAGAGAAAACCTGTAAACTACGTATATGCCTTTGGATATTATTTACTTTTGTATAGGGTAAACATGTTTTTACGAGTAAAAGTACAAGAGTTTCTTTGAATTCTGTGGAATGTTAACTACCGTTGTAACCTTTTGTGATGATGACTATAATGAGTTGCTTCGTCCTCGAGGTTGAGAAAGGTGAGGATATATAGCTGTTTCAAATTAAAACGTGAATGCCAACTTTACTCATTCATTAAAAAGTATAAGTATCCCTAACCACACACGCAGTATCGAAATCTAGGCTGTTCAATTATTCTCTATGGTCCTCATGTCAAGGATATATAAAACACTTGAAAACTTTCATTATATCACTTGCTCTACATAAACTTCATCAGAAACACCTCTGTAAAAAGTTTTACAAATGGAAACTGCATTTCGCAAGCTTTTATTTTATTTACATCCGGTTTCGACTGGTATTCCAATTTTGACACGAATTCTATTCATTTTAGCAAAAAAGAGAAACGTTTGACACGATTATGTAAGACTTTGAGGGAAATCATTTGCAGCGAAAAGGGGGGCTTTCAATCCACCATCTTTATTTTGTCGCTCCCATCCCCTACTGTTTCAGTATGGAAAGCGCCATCATGAAAGGAACAAAAGGATTTTTTTCTTGCTTCAAGTAATGCACATTTATCTGGAAAATGATAGTTTTTCTCCTCCTGCTATTGTAATACGAGAGCTTTCTATGTTGTAGAAAATACAAGTGAATATTCGCAATGGCGCTATGCTAGCAAGATTTTTTTCTTGCCTTGAAAAAAACACACGTGTACCCACCTCAGCACATGGCTATCTTTTTTTTCCTTTCAAAGATTTAGCAGTGAAGTGAGCTGGAGAAAGTGTGGTAAGGAAACGGAAAGAAAAGATTTGCTGACGAGATAAGAAGAGGAAAGAATGCGGAGCAGGGATTTTCTAGTTCGTTTTTGACTGATTTGGGATTCCGGGATGGTCCCATCTATTCCGGCTTATATGTTATGGGCCCATAACTTATAGTCGTCTCATTAAACTTTAAAAAAGGGTGTGCGTGTAAAAAAAAAGCTTATAGGTAGTTGGGGGAAAAGAAGTCAGTGTATTTTTTCTTACATTCTTGCTCCTAGGAATTGTGCTGCTTTTTTATACATGGTGACGGAGAAAATGGTTGTTTTCTTTTCTTTCCTATTTTTCCATTGTTTTTCCATTCCCTCCGAAAAAAAGTTTTTTTTGAGCGACACCCCACATCCTACTAAAAGTTATAGCAAATCGTGTTACCTTTAACAAATGGACCGTTTTCAGAGAAAGGGCAAACAAAAAATACACTATACATGAGAAAGTTTAGGTCATCATATCAAAAACAGAATCGGATGTGGGTGATCCTTGTAAAAACATAGGAAAGAAAAACAAGGTTTAACTGATTTTATTCCCCTAGTTGAGTTTAGTATGCGTCGGTGTGCCATTTCCCAGTTTTGTCTGCAACTGACTCCCTCCCCTCTTGTATGACTTTTGTATACAAATAAAAATTCCCTTAACACAACCCGACTCGAGGTGGATATTCAATTTCTCTATTGACTTGGTCTACCCATCCGTAGTCAAAATATACACAATTTGAGGTGTATTCTTGCAAATGAAAAGAGCAATGGAACCGGATTCTTCTAGTTTTATGCACAAAATGGGAGATTTGACTAGCAAGTTGTGTCAAAGGATTTGAAGCAATTTATCACTGAGAAAATGGCATAGAATGTAGATGTCAAAACCGCAAATGTTTCTTTCCTCTCTTGACTGGTAAAAATTTAAAGAGGAAAATCCTCGAAAGCCAGGATGTGATCCAGTTGAACATGCATTTGAAGTTGAGTCAGGTGAAGACAGGGAATTCGTCGAAGGGAGCATTTATAAATAATGAAAATAACTCTGCAAAGACGACACGTCTGGATTGCCTCCCTCATGAAAATGTTTTTAAAAGGCGACAAAACTGTGTGAAGCACATTCTCCGGGGAAATGTATGTCACAGCTTCATCTCTTGAAAATATCCCGTGAACAAGGAGGTTGAAGCTGAGAAAGGAAACAATAAGTGGGGAAGGGAAGGATTTTGTAAAATTCCTCACAAGATTACTCCTTTGGCTGAATGAATACCCCTATTTTACATTGAGTTTAACTCCGTTTTCCTACTGTTGCTCCAAACTCTCTCCCAAGAGGAGTGCTAATGTTATTGACATAAACAAGGCAGGTGGGCAAGTTCAAAGGAGGAAGTTAAACTCTCTAGAGAAAGAGAAACACACACATGAGTAGAAAGTCTATTCTTTGAAAATAGAAGAATTAGATATGCATTTTCATTGCAACATGAGCTCAACCACCTAGGCCATACAGTCTTGTCGCTTGAATGTCGCATACAAATCCTTGTGTTTGTGCGGCACAAACAGTCTCTCCACTTTCTCAGCTTTTCTATCCATTACACAAGGAAGAAAAGGGGAAAGACCGTCTACGAGAAAGTTTTTAGGATTGTAACTGCTCCGCTGAAAATTAAATTGGGTCACGTCATCCACTCTAAGAGTACAAGGAAAATGCGTATCATAGGTCTTTTATGGTCTGAGCGACATGCTATTTTGTGGTCAGGCCACCTATTGCTTTCCACTTGAGGTGGATATATACGACGGGTTGGTTGGAGAAGAGTTAAAATTTATTTGAATAATGATTAGTAGATTGTATCTCGGAAAATGTAGAGGAGTAGGCTTAACATACATTTTTTTGTTTGTTAGGGATATATTCATATATTTGTAGCATTCCTGTGGTGAACATAACCTGTACATATGTCTCGTTATGAAAATGTCAGCTTTTCGTGAGTCAACTTTCCAGGAAAAGTTGAAACCTCTTAATGGATCTTAAGATATGGTGTACTAGCCTGCTTTTTAAGAAGCTTAAGCAGTCGTATACATATTTCTTCAAGCATCTTTATCAAGTGGACCATCTCAAGAGTATTCACTGGGTTTTGTGGAGTGTGCATGAAAACGTCTAGCATAATTTCCAACTCTTAAGAGTTTCCTCTCATACTTTGGACTGACAATGAATGAGTCTAGGTTTTAGGTGAGTGTATGTGCAGTCTGGACGAATAATTTATAACTTTCCTTCAGCCCTACTGCTCAATCTAGAGAATTATATTAAGATTATCCTTACAAATCTACGCTTTCCTGGGACGGACCTACGAGCCTGGTTTACTCCAATTTTGAAATTATCCCAAAGTTGTGTTTCTCCCTATCGGAAATCTTGCAGGTTTTCCGCTTGTTCGTGTGAAAAAGCGGAAAATTACATTAATATCTCGTGCTAACTGATATTACCTGGGAGTACTATGTTGTAAAAACCTGTCAGCCAACTTAGAAGCTCGAAATCATTTGTTTTGAAAGTTTGAGTAACGCCTTCCGGCGTTATTACCGTTGTCCAAAGTAGTTCCTTTTGTGACATGAACATTCTCTAATTATTCTACCTTTCCTTTTGAAATAAATTGGGATTAAATGGAAATTTCCACATTTTGTACTTTTCTTCCTGTACTTTTCCCCTTGTGACCAGACCAGATATATTGAGCAGATGTGCCCTTGTGACCTACAGATCAATACAAAGGACAACTTCGAAACCCCTGGAAACTTCCTAGTGATAAAAGACATCAAACTTTAATGCATCCAATCCACCACTAAAGTCAAAACCAGATCACCCTGAGGCAACAACAATTTCACTGGCGACTTTAACCCATCAAAACATTCAGTGAACCATATTACCCAATATGTGTACCTATCTAACGCACCAAGCCTATCCCTACGTATCGAACCGAGAGCAAATAATCACAACTCTACTAAAACCCTTCTTATTGCCCACACACAGAGACATACACACATGTCCATTTCACCGACATTCCTGAAAGCAAACTTGGGTATTTACAATACCACCACTATACGGTAGTGGGTAGTCTCCTTTACCATCGAATAAACCGCACTTGTGAAGCCCGTAGGCTATCACTCGAACATCCGCTGTAAGAGGAAACCTAAAGTTGAATTTTCCTAGACCATTGAAACGAACCACATCGTAACAACTTTGTAAACACGTTTCAATGATAGGGAGCAGGGAAAACAACTTGCTTTCTAACCTCATTTGCCTTACTCACTCAAAGTATTCCGTTATCCGGAGTGTTTTTTAGGGAACGAGTGTGGCACAAACATACACTCACAACGAGGTAATGTGACGGGAAAGGATGGGAAAGGAGGATCATTATCCCTGAGAATTGTGTGAGCCAAACTGCCATCAAGACAGACGAGAGAAAGCCAGTGTCCAGGGAGAGATGCTGGGCTAACACCTATTTTCAATGGTTCTTGTATCTCTCCATCTCTCTTGCTTCCTCCCACACTCATCCTTTATCTAATATCGATATGCAATGCAATCTATTTACCCTGATGGGTATTGTACTCAAAGGAAAATCTTGTTTGTTACAAGGCTCGTGAGTGTGTACATCCAAGGCGGAAAGTGCAAAAGCTAATGTTCATTTTAATGTGCTTCCTTCCACTTTGCTAACAACTCTTGGGGCAGTATTTCTTTTGGAGAAAGTGATACACACTATTAGAATACTTGGTGTGACTGCTACATCACATTCGTATCCCCAATGCTAGTCACTCCATAACCTAGAGAATTTGTGAACATCGACCTCGAAACACACTAATGGGGTCGTTCCACAGGAATTTTTCACTGGGTCTTTGTCTGCTTTTTTGATATGGTCCTTTGGATAAGGATTTGGATATGATTTCGCTAAATATTTTAACTGCGTCATTGTGTCCTTAAAAATTGGTTCGGGTTAGAAGATATATTTTTTAAATGAATGAAAATTCAGAGTGAGAAATATTGTTTTCTGTATGTATGCTTTAGACGGCGTGAGGCAACGCAACTTTTCCAAACAATGCAATAATAATAATATCCTCATATCTTTCATTTTACACTCGCACGTCAAGCTGGAAAAGTTGTAAGAAATGACAAAAGCCATTCATTCTCCTGCTTCAAGAACATGATACAACACCCTGCGTTGTACAAGACTCGTGTCAATGCTCCTGTGACCACTTGAGTACACACACACGGCATTCCTGCTACAAATATTGTTCGCTTTCTTCTCTCCTTACTCCATGGGATTTACGCACAATGCCAAGGAGTTAAGAAGGGAGGGGGAAAGAGATGAAGAAAAGAAACGCATAAACTCTTTTCCGTGTCCCAAGGCCAAGGCAAAAGTTGCAAGCTTAAATCGTAAGGATTGAGGATTTATACTCTCAAAGAAAAAATGAAAAAGGGTATTTTTTATAAACACTCATAATTCTCTTGCGTGAAGGGTCAGTCTGCGAGTGTGAAAGAGAGGTTGGTTATCATCCCAAGTGTGTTCATGGCATTTGGTGCATTTTCTTCTTCTCCTTTATATCTAGCTGACTTTGACTTTTTATGATATCACTAACAATAGCGAGTGGTTAGGTAACGCTGGACAAGTCACATCAGCTCCCCTTTCATATTCCACGGAGCAACTCATCCAAAGCTGGAAAAGATGAGCCCAAAAGGAGCTTACATCAACTCATGGCGTGTGGGCTCCCTCATTGGAAAAAATATGAGTTTAGGAAATGCAATGCACAAAAAGTGTAATAAGTTGCATTTGTTGTGGTTGTGAGTTTGCTTCTCCAAGGAAAAAAAATATTCCAAGGAAAAGGATTGTCCGTTGTGGGGGAGCTCTTACTCGCATTGCGTTCAACCACATGGTGTATTATTGCATGATATTGGATGCCGTAACGTGCGTAGTAATAAAAATAAAGAATAAAGAAAATTACACAACTTTATCTCCCTTCTGTCCATATTTCTCAAATGGTAGTGAATTTTTTTCACAAGTTTTCCTCCCTCTTGTGAATTTTTCTATAAAATGTTTTCTTCAAGTAGGCTTCAAATAGAAAAACCATTTGGTAAACTATAACGTATTTTATATGGACAAGGAAAACCTTACATGATCCCAGAATACTCTCAAGAATTAAATAGATTGTGCGTATCTACCACCATACCATCTATTATGTACGCTTTGTGCTTTCAAAAAAACAAGATACATTTGTGTGGTTTTTTTTCTGCAATGCCCTTCTCGCTCCCGTTGTTGTGTTTCGCTACATGATCACCACAATCCAAGAAAGCTTCTTTGGTTTGTTTATTACACGAGACGTCTCCACTCTCAAAAGAGAAGTGGGAGACACGGATAGAGTTCGTATCTTCACGTCATATTGTTCCCATCTTCTGGCATACTCATGAAATGTTTTTCTTTGATATTTGATTTCATCTTGAAAAGTAAAAAAGTAAAGAAAGCTGGTTGTCTCAAAAAGACGAGGAAAACTACACATCCTTCCAACTCGCCTACAACTCTTGCCCTTTCTGTATCCCATATTTACATTACTGTTGTCTATGATGTAGCATAAAATACTTTCCATTTTTTCCCAGGAAGCAACAACTTTCTCCTTTCGAGAGGACTTATCCTTTTCTCCAGTTGGAATTCAAGGGGATCCTCATCTTGCCCTGTCATCCTTACGGTCATATAATATTAACCAATGGAATAATAACTTGAATGGGATTGTATACACGTGAGTGGAACACATCCGAGGAGGATGTGTGTATATCTTGAAAACTTTTATGTTCCGTAAGTAATGTAGCTTGTTACGAGTGAAACATCAGAAAAGTAAACGTGTGCTTCACAGTATGTGTCCTTCTCAAAATGCATCATAATAAGAAAGAGAGAAAAAACATCTAGTTTGTTTTTCCTTTTTGATCCTCTTGCAATAAATGCCACAGTTGTGGGATCCCTCTTTTTGTAACAAGCTACACATTTTTCTTCTCGTAATAACTGGGACGTAATACGTGTGCTTAAGAAAAAATCCTGTTTTTCTCTTTTATTCTTGAGTAATATGTCACCAAAGGAGATGGGAATGGATATGTATGAAGGAAGGAACGTATTATTTTCACTTTATGACTTGCTACTATATCTTCACTCTAGAATGTAACTAGAGCGTTTTATATAGCTTACTTAAGTTGAGTTCATATTACTAATATTTATTCACAATCTTGTTGAATTCTTTTCCCTTCAAGGAATCTTCTGGATGACAATGGAATGGGAATTGGAGAAGGAAAAAGTTGTCTTTTTTCAAGAGAGACCTCTTTTTCATTCTTCAACTCAAGTTCATGGAAAGAGACAAGTAAAATGTCGAAAGGACTGTTGCTTTCTCTTCCCAAAATCCGAGACCAAGTTATGTACCTACGTAACAACAAAACATGAGCATTGTTATTCTCCGTGTTTCTTGCATTATTATGAGCACTTTGGTGGTTTGTTGACGGACTGGAAAAGAGCAAAAGAACAATTTTCCTCTCTCTTATTCCCTTGTTATGGAGGAGTGATATAATATTATATTGTAGTATAAGTTTTCTTCTTCCTCTTGAATCCTTTCTCCCTCCCCTTTTCTTTCCTTTGCATGCTCTAGTGTTTTTGTTGATATCAGTGAAAACGCGATATCCTACATAGCATTTGCTTCTTGAGCGTCGCCTTTTCTTTTTGCAGAACAAAAACAGTCAAACGGAGAAATGTGACTACAATACTTGCTCAAAATTGGCTTTTATTTCAATTTAATTGCCTCTTATCTTGGAAAACTACCAAAATTCCCTTTTTCCTCTTTCCATTCTCGGCGGTATGTTTTATTGCTGAAAAAGTTTTTTCTTCCTTCTATAGCTTGTCTCTCATTTGAACTCAACTGTGTATTCACTGCTGCCAGTCTTGTGTCGTCCTTTTTATTAGGGATAGTTGCGAGTTACATTAAATCCGGGAATTATGTTTTTGTGGGCTTTTAAAAATGGGAAAAATATGGAGCTGAAGTTGAAGTATACGAGGAAATTAGCAGCATATGAAAATAATAAAAGAACTTCTCAGAAATATGGTCTGTCAAAGCAAATGAAATAATAGCCAACGGGCCATTCGTCTAAAATTTCGAGTTTGCTGCGTGTGATCCAACAAAAGAAAAATATTCATTAGAAATTCTCATACACACAAAGAAACAGAACGACAAAGTGGTCAATACCAGTGCCACTGTCGTCATCTCCGTTTGATCTAGAAGGAAGTCAGTCAATATATATGAAAATGTGAGTATGATTTGAAATTGAGATGAAACAAGTAAATAACAAAGTAAATTTAATAAAAAGGTGAATGCTCCTGGTTTACACTGATATCCGTATGCTCAATCATAATCATATTTGTAAGAGTTCTGGAAAGCGCTTTTGGGCTATAAACGAATCCAACATGAAAATATTTTGAACGATATTATGGATTTCACTGAAACAGGTTATAAGCTAACTGAAATCATAAAACTGGAATGAAATGATGAAGCAAATATCAATATTGATATTGCTAGCTTGAGTTTTCATTCAGGAGAGGAGTTTAGCTCGAAAATTTGGGAAAAATTGTATCCTACCTAAATATGCTTTTGGAGGAATTTTCCAGAAATAATATTCCCATTATGAGCAGGATCCTCCAACATGCTTTCTCTTCAGGGATGATCATCATGCGCCAAAATTTCTCTTCCGACATGAAGATATTTTTGGAATGATGTCAAGAAATAAGTAAAATTGCTGTAAATGATTTTCTATCGCTATGAGCATCTTGATCATTTTGGCAAGCATGCAAACCCTAGTTGTACAAAACAGATATTCGTGATGATCCAGAGAGAGTTTTTGAGGAGGGGAAGAAACGAGAAAGAAGAATATGATTATTGTAGAGACTAGAAGTGGAGCTAGTGTTGAACAAGTAATAATATCTCATGGGTGAGTATAGCCAAGATGATTATAGCGAAAGTGGTAGTTGTAGCGAGAAAATGGGAATACACTTGCGAGTCTCTGTGTGTACATGGAACAATGAAATAGTCGGGTGTGTCAGATGGGTCAGTTAAATATCAATTTCTGCTCCGCTCAGCAAGAGTATTTAGGCGGATATAAGAAAAGACAAGAGCCCAACCCCTTTGAGGAGTGTTTCATGATATTACTAATGGAACAGTGCAATGTCCTAATGCTTCGATCCCAAATAATTTTTTTAATAATGTTTATCACACGTTCAGTTCAATTGACATGCGGGATTTACGTAGACTTCAGAATTTTCAATACAGGTTGTTTGACAAAAATCATCCCTAGCAAACAGCTTGTATAACATAAGGCTCAACGTTTTTAAGCAACCTATGTTTAAAAATATGATTCTGATTCATTAAAATCAACGCTGCACAAAGAGATTGGGTTGGTTGCCCCGGTCTAATTAATCCATACATTTTTATTATAGTCACAAATCTACAAACACAACTGTTTATATTTATTAATACACTTTTGCAACTAATTCGGGACAATCTTTCTATCTACCAGGATACCACATTATATATTTTCCAGTGAAAAATATGCCGACGTATAAACTACTCTTAAGACGAAAAATATCATATCGCTGATATCATCTCTATAAAACCAATCAGTTCAACCGAATCATGTGGCTAAATAATAAAATCACAAAAGACGCAGATATTTCATCTAAACCCAATCCAAAATTTTTATTACAAAATATTATTATTATCACATCAAAAAATATTATGCTGAGAAAAAATACGAAAATCCTGTGAAAGCTAAGATTTCCAAAATCACCTAATACTTTATGAACAGAACAAATGAAATTACTTCCATTACTTGTTCTTCCACCCCTATAGTACGTGAAAACTTTGACCAAACTTTTGACTCATCTTTCCCCCCACATGTAATGAAGGAGGTGTCGAAGTAGACATATTATTTTCAGACAACACTAAACCCATTTTCCCTGCCCGCCTCTCTACTGCCCAACCATTAACAATGCTAATGCTAATGGTCATCTATACAATATACCTGCTCTCCCTTTCATTATTCCAGTTAGCTTCTCCCACAGACTGAACCAACCTCGTCACTTTTTCTAATGTCGACGTGGACGCATTAAATCTACTAATGCAATAAAGACCCCCAACTGATCGACCTTGAGGATTCCTTTCCCAGGAGACATTCATCCTTTCTTTCTTTCTCCTCTCCCACCATTAGACAATCCACTCGTTGAGGGTACACAACCAAAAACAATAATATTCTTTCATATTTCTAGTCGCCTCGAACTCAAACTAAAAGAAGTGGAAAAGCGTACATTCCTTCCCTCTCGTTCTTTATTGATGTGCCTTTAACATGAAACATGGACGGAGTCACCTTTAATCGAAGTAATAATCCAGGGAATTTATATGAGTGCATCTATTTCTATCATAGGCCATGTGTGTGACTAAGTTGAAGATTCTCCTCATATTTCTTGCCCTTTGCCACTAACTCCTATCTATCTGATTCACCTCCACAAAATTCGTAGTTCTTCAACCAAACCAAAAAACTTATCGACTTTACCCTCCCCAATCGTACACGGTATCTGTCAATGCACTTCCCTACAGACGATGGCTAATAGGGTATAGGAAAAGTAGCTTGAGTATTACACTGCCACAGTAATCATGACTGATTGATCGAGCTGTTGTGCGTGGAACCCTTTGGGATCTCTCGGAAAGTGTACCATGTTTCAAGTCAGCCTTCAAGTTCATTTCTTTTTTCCCTATTTTTTTTTATATATGAGAATATTATGCGATGGGGAAGTTAATTAATAGTTAATTCCAATACCACAAAGATAAAATATACTTTTTTGATGATTAACGAAGGTGGGGAGTCGAGAAAGTCTTGGCTTTTACTTGTCGAAACTAGTTTATCCACTGGAAAAGAATGACCCTTACTGTGTGACTGTTCTCTTGAGCAGCAGGAAGTCACTTGAAAAGTTAGTGAACATCATTGCTAGCTTTATTTGTTGAAATAATAACTTTCCCTAGTTTCACAATTTCAGGTATAAAAATATCATTAGGAATTTAAAAAAGGATATAGTTATCATACAATTGCATCTAGTTTGCATTTCAGCGAAAATGCAAAGCTGTAAGATGACACGACATGTATGCCCTCTAAGCTATATTGTTTTACAGCTCCCTAGACTGGTAAGCAAGAGATAGCGATAAAAATTTAAAAGGGGGAAGAGAAACCTGATATTTCACTATCTTTATAAAAGATCTAACAGGAAAAAGGACATTCATCTCTTTTTATCCCTCCGATGCCATTAGTTTTGCTGGAGATAAAGAACAAAATCAAGTACGGAATAAAATATTACAAAATATGCCTAAATAACATGAACGATTTTTTTCTAAAATGTCTTTGTATTTTTCCATAACTCTTTCGTTTTGTAATGTAGTATACAAGTCAAGTCATTTGACGGCTTGTTGATTTTGTTGATTTTCACAAGAACAAAAAATACACCGGGAAAAAATAAGGGAGAAAGGCTAGTCATAAAAATAGAATGGAATGCAGAGCATATGCGAAGTTCACAGATATTTTTGGCTGAGCTGAGTAAAACAAGTGAGTCAACAGTCAGTCCCAGTTAACCGTAACCGTGTAAAATAACATGTTTTCCCTTTTCCAACGACTTGCAGAGTAAGTACAAGGATATATTAGGTACCTATATAATGGAAGGCACCGATACAGAGAAGAAAAAAAGTTTCCCTTTTTTGGAGTCGAGAAGTTATGTGTATCTATTGGTGTCTCTGAATTCACATGATTTCATGAGTATATATATATGTGCCCCGTTGTGTATCAATATAAAGTCATGAGTGAGAGAAACGACCTCTCTTTTTCGTTTCTTTCTTTGCTGATACTTGATTCCCCTGGATCTCCTGGTATTAACTTCCCCTTCTCTTGTTTCCATTTATCAATGACTGGTTCGTTTCCGATGTCGATTTTTAATATTTACTTTCCCTATCTCTCACATTACTACTCAGTCTTCCTTAGAGAACAACTTTGTCAAGTTACTAACAAGCTGATTTTTTCACTTGATAAAGCTTTTGGTTGGATGTAGCGAGAAAAAATAAATAAACAAGGGAAAAACTAAGTACATAAAAACACTCCCTTATAACTATATACCTAAACTGGATTTCTTATTGTGTTTGATATAATATCATCAACTGCTTGTGATATGGGGATTTTTGGAATCGACGTGAACATACATCTGTGGCTGATTTTAAACCAAAGATGAGGGAAATAAAAAGCATAAAGTTGTAGCACTAAAAGTCCTTGTCTTTTAAAGCAAATGATTGATTGCTCCGTCGTTAGTAAGGGAGCAGACGGTTTTCTGTGGAAATAAAATGAAACAAGGGAAAAACGCACTGAAAAAAGGGGAAATATTTTTTTGGAAGTTAATTTAATTTTGTCAATTGTTTGGTTTTGTTCTGGGAAATACTGCTATTTTAGCATTAGTCATCTGTAGTAAATAAACTTTAGAATCGAAATGTATCTTTGCTAGAATGGCTAGGAAGATTGAAAGAGGCTTAAAGTAGACAGTACACCTATCTAAATCACATATTAAATTTTAATGATCTTGTTTATAACATATTTTACTGATAATATCTGTACTTTTCAATATTTCATATCTGTATTGAGATCTCACATTACCATTGAGATCTTGCTACCATTTTCTACGTAAATCTTGTAGCAAATATTAATCAGCGAATATTCCTAATTTGTGTTAATAATCACCAAAGCTTGGTGCTATCTCTACTGGAAATATTCCTAATTAATGTGCATTGATCAGTCACCTCT
>JAHZNA010005400.1:0-10898 GCA_027743935.1 Sinodicranocentrus sp. ZH6 | reverse complement strand
ACCTATTTAACTATACATGTTAAATTAACATGGCATTCCCCATAAGGAATAAAAATACTACATAATAAATCAACTGGTAACTCTCCATTTATGTACTACTGATTTTCAATCAGTATTTATACGATTCTGTGGGGATGGGCTAGAAAGGATTTTTTGCTCATGTGTGGTTGTATATGTGTTGAGTGGATTTCCAAAATTACACAATAGTCCTTGGCAGGACAATGGTCATGTTTCCTGAAGCGGGTTGTTTGTGACAAGACTGTCAATCAAAGTATTTTTTCATGCATATTTATCTTTAACCTTAAGCATGGAACTTGTTTGATTAATTTGTTTTGTTAGTTTGTTTCAAGACAAACTTTTGCTTTTGCTGAGGTAGGATTCAATTGAATTGATAAGGATTGATGATTGATCGATTAGGACATTCAATTTGAGTTTTTTTACACTTGAGCACATTGTGGGGCAAACATTTAGCGCTTGACCAACTGACCTTCTGACTAATGTGATGACCAAGGTACAAAATTGGATGTTCCAAACAAAATGACATTTGTGGTCACCAATTGTTTCCATTTTGAACATTTTATAAAAATATAAATGTGATGTTTCACCAATTTTAGAGCTGGCGAGCTGCTCATTTCGAGGCACAAATTTAATGTAAGAAATTAAGCTTATGCCCGATCTTTTCTCCCAACGAAAATTTTAAAGAATTTGTTCAATTGTGCAAATGAAATAGCACGGTGGACTATATGCACTATAATGGCAGAAAGAAAGTTTATTTTTATTTTCATCCAGAGATTACCACGTCGGAATCCATTTTGACCGGTGATGGCCAGTAGCTTGACTTTTTTACCCGACTTTTCTGACTCTGGTAGCCCGAATTTTTTACCCGACTTTGTTACGGCGTTTTTTTCAACTTATGTGAATACATTACTTATTAAGGCAGGAGGTTATTCTCCTGTCTTTTTAATAAGCTGTCCGTGGTTCTAAAAATGCGCTAGAATGATGCATCCTGTATCCTGTGTACAGCATTAAGACAGATGATTCTACAGCACTAAGGTAGATGGTCTATAGCACTAAGGTAGATGGTCTACAGCACTAAGGTAGATGGTCTACAGCACTAAGCTAGATGGTCTATAGCACTAAGGTAGATGGTCTATAGCACTAAGGTAGATGGTCTACAGCACTAAGGTAGATGGTCTACAGCACTAAGGTAGATGGTCTGCAGCAAAATTTAAAAATGTAGTTTAATATATCATTCTTTAGAACTTTTGAAGGAGAATCAACTATATTGCTAATACGCTTAATCTAAAAGGTCCTGAAGGCCCTGAGTTTCAAAATTCACAAATATCGTGCAATATATCATTCTTGAGCCAAATTGGCTGAATCAACTCCTGCCTTATCGATGATTTACTTTAAATCCTAGTTGGTTGTAGGCATAAAATATTTGTTTTAGCTATTTACTAGTATAGGAACGATACTCTTTAATAATGTTGTGTGTCTGTTGCTATGTCCATCTGGCACTCTGTCGACTCGAAAACGACTTCAAATTTCAAATTCACTGCTATATATAGCAAGTGGTGCATGAAAATGAAGATAATGTACAGGAATACTAAAACGTCAACAGTTATTAAAAGAGGTGAGAGGTTACCTAGTTCAAATCTTAAGTTCTTTTTCTTGCAAAAACCTGTAGCATGTGATATGATATATATGAATAAAGAATAACAGCACTACTCAATAGTGCTGCCTGTTCTTGTTCGCCTTAAATTTACACAGCATCAGCTACATTTTAATCGTTTAAATGGTTTTTATTTGAAGGTGAATATTGTCATGCTGTGAATATCTATCTATGTACCTGCTATGGCTATGGCTATATATATTGTTGTGCTGGTTACATGTATGGAGGTGACAATTTCAGGGTTATAAGTTTGCTCGAGTCATGTCTTGTGAAGCTTATGCTGCGTTAGCTTATGTTAAAATGATATCTACGTGTCTACAGCCTTCAGAACCTCTTTGGTATTGCTTCTGAAATCATCTCGAAATAAACTTGCACACAAGGTTGCTTGCATCCAACATATTATACAATCCATGTTTACATTTTACAGGAACATAAGCACTCAATGTGCTAGGCTATTACTTAGGGTAGGTACAGTAGTGTGCTGCCGAGCTGTGTTAATAAATTGATGTGCAAAATAGGCGTAAGTAAAGATTGAGCATATTAGAATTGTATTGTATTCAATTAATTAAAATTTGAAAAAAGGGAATAAAGTTATTAGAAAAGAGGACCATCCACGATGGAGTGATGGAGTGCACGCTTGTGCAGAAAAAAGAGAGGGTGTAGCAATAACTTCATATACAGAATCAACATAACGCCCAACATGTGAAGAAAATCTTCCTGTATTTTCTCATCTAGAATATGGTTACAATTTTTTGAAAAAAAATTAACATGAACTTCAAGAATATGGAAATCGAATATTCTTCCTGATGAAATAAAGTCTATCGCGGAAAGTACAGCTGTATGTTTCTAATAATACAAATCATATTTGTTATTCAATATTGTCATAAAACTAATAACAATAATTATATAGAATTTTTGTTTAGACAAAGTTCCGCAAACGAACCCAGAACGAGAAAGATATATTGGCTTCTCTACTCGATGAAGTTCATAATGGGAATTTTGGTTCACCAATATTACGGTTAGTAACTTTCAACGCACCTACTTTTGGTTTTGCCATGCTTGTTTGCCTTCCAGTCTGTAAAGTATAATCTGTAGACTAATGCTGTTTAAAACTGGGCGAGTATTTATAAAAATGATTACCATTTGCAAAAGGGAATTAACAAATAAGCTTCCTTATTGGACCCGTTATGAAGGGATGAAATTTATTGACTATTACAAAGCAACGTTATAGTTAGCATATCATCCCTTCAACAAGAAGGCTTTCCGTCAGAGCATGAAAGTTTTCAGCGTTTTCAGCCTCGAAACTTCATCGTCGAAATTACTGGGAAATTTTCCTTGGGTTTTCTAAACTGACATTCTATTATACTCGTACTGTTGTCGAAAATATAAGATTTCATCCAAGCCTTGGAAAAATATTAAAAACACCACCGCCTTTAAGTCCCATTAAATGAACATACATTATTACAGTACTAGGTGTTTAATATTCATTCCATCTTCTTTGCTCTACCACTGTTATTGTGCAAAAAATATTTGTAATTATATTATTAGCTTGCGAACGATGAACATTTTAGTTTACCTTATTAGTTTGCGAATGATATGAACAATTCATCAATTTATCTAGGCCATGTGATAGGTTATATGAAGTATCGTGTATGCATTTACATAACCAAAAATCAATGCTTAATCAAAAATTACCATATTATTACAACCTAAAAACATAGCAATATAACAAACATTGTAGTCCCTTAGCGACAAATATAAAACAATATCATTATTGGAGACTTCGCCTCCGCATCTCCTTTATCTTCCAAGTACGTACCCTATCAACAAACTATACACAAAAAAACACGCTGTAAAATACCATGTGCACCCAGTAGAGAATATCAGTCGCATGTAAATCACTTATTCGTTCTAATTTATTCGTTCGTGTCAAGAATAAAAGTTATATTTTATATTTATATATTTATGTCGTTCTCGATGGCTTGGACAAACAAATCACACACATTTGCTAGATTACACTAAACACTCAAATTTACACCTTATACATATGATTTAACACCCTATGCACTCAGTTATACATCGAAACGGGTCATTTTTTAACTTATGACACTAATTCCGTTGAATAAAAGTGCAAAACGGGTGCATATACAGATAGACAAACACACGGTTGACGTAGGAGTTTTCAAAAGCGCACTTCAAACACTTTTTCGAGCTAAAAAAGAGAACACACACACTTATAGAGATGGCACGATTCATTCGCCAAGGCCTTTTATAGAAAAGCTAGTAGTTAAGGACTAGTCTACGTCGGTTGATTACAATTTGTCACTAAATTTTAAGGAAAAACTGTAAAACTTAGATAATTGGGACCATAAAAAAGTTTGGTTGTTATATTTCGGAAACTGCATATGACAAAGCATAGTCCTAAAATAAGAATCTCCTAATGCCACCAACGGGGAGGGAGCATGCAATCGATTTCTAAATGTAATGGTAACTACAAATTAAAATCTTTGTGAAATATTTTACTTACATTAAGGTCCCCCAGCTGCACACGCAATATGAAGTTTCAAACTGATAGTTTCAAAGATTCTATGTTCAATCGAACACATCTTTTTAACAAATGGCCACTCATTTGTTTAGTTTTAATTTTAAAAAATCACCATAGAACTGCCCTATCCATGCGCAGTTATTGGACTAATCGCAACACTTGTATTTCCATTTACTTTGGTCTTAATCAAGGACAAAACTGATTTGTATAATTAAATTTTATCATATTGCGAAATATTTTGCGCTAGAGACTTCTATATGTTTCAAGGTGGCTATCATTGGTAATATTTCATTTTTTATATATTTAAAGTCCACTGAAAAGTTGAAGCTGGTGCATGAGGGGTAAAAATCAGTGAAATTACTTACCCCATTTGGTAAACTGATTTTCTCTCTTGAAACATGCAAAAGGGTTGAATTTATTGGGACAAATAATACCAAAATATTGGGTTTATTGGTGGTTGCTGGTGATAATTGCTAATAAAACTATCTTTTTTCTTTTAAATGAAAATCTGTGTTACTGCAAGTGTGGTGGTAGTCCGATCATTTGTATTAAGAAACCAATCTTAATCATTTTATGAGACGTTTAAATTACAATTTGGGGCTGTAAGCAAATCGCATGTAATTTAATCACATTAACATGCGGACATTTGAAATGGATAAAGAAAGAAAGCAAAAATTTCAATTTTTCAGATGAGTAAAAAAACATCTTGTATTTGGTAGTGTGTATCATCGTTGATAGTGTTCCACCGGAATACCTTGCTGTATACGGGGAGGAAGCCTGTCGTTTACGTCTTGCAAGCGTGCCAAAGATAGTACTTCGGCACTTCTAGGCAGAAGCCATGTAAACCAAGTGCACATAATTTAGATAAAAGTGTCGAATGTCGTTAGCAAGGGTATTTGTCTGAAGGAAGAACGTATCCTGAATAATTTATATCTTGCTAGCATGTACATAAATATCACTCTGCAGTTCTTTGGTTATCCGCTTAACTCCTTCAGTTGTATTTAATATGTCAGTAAACAGTTGTTTCCATTGCTATATTTATTCACTGCCGCTGATAATTACTGAATCACAGGTTGGTACAAACTTGTGTTTAGACGCTTTTTTTCGAAAGTCTGGATGACGTGTCTTGGAATTTTTTGGAATGGTAATCTAATCTCTGTATCCGCAAACCATTTATCTCCAACTAACATCTGCAACTCATCAGTTTTTACAGCCCCTTCGATTGGCATAATCCAGTTTTAGGGGGATTCTATTTGTGAGTGCCATGACTTGAGATAAATACTTGATTCCTCTTTGCATGCCCAATAAAATGTCACAAGTTTCCCTTTCAATAGGGCTGTTTGCAGGAGGTTAAGGGATATCCACAATTAATTTACATAGTTTAATTTTAATATTTATTAAACATTGTTTTGTCATAATATTCACCTCGTTTACATCTTTTACATCACACGAATCCACTTAATAAGTACTTTCTGCAGTACGTAATGATGCTGAAGCAATGCAGGTTAAAAGTACGTTAGTAATACCTAGTAAGGGATTATATGAAAAATTTTATTTGTAGACTAGCCAGGTAGAAGGAAGGGTAATTATTCCGTACTGGTATACAAAATCACTTAGTGTGAGCTACTCGGGAACGGTGACCTTTTAAGGAATTCTCCAATTCTTCAATGTCCAGACCATCTATTTGATTTGCGAAACTAAATTGAATTTTTATAACATTTTAAGAATAATATCTGATTTTTAAAATTTCTGATCTTTAAATCGTGTTCAAATTTTCGGGTTTAACTTCTTCACAAACAATGCACAAACCATGAACTGAAATTTTTCCTACAATAAACACCACCTCATGAATGTAATGTAATTGTAATTGTGTTAAAAATGCGTATTTTAGCGTTGTAATCATGACGAATGAACATCAACATTTAATATCGTTTTGATGTTTGCGATGTAATTTGTAATTGCCTATTTAATTAGGCTTGTTTTAAGATAGCTATTCATGTCTTGATTTCTTTAAATCTAGACAAAACAAAGAAAGATAATAAAAAGCATAAAATTTAAATGTAGATTAAAGCTTAGGATTTTTTGAATGTGTAGTAGTGCGCATTTTTCAATTATATTAATCTTCCACGGAAATAATTTTGCGCCACATCTAATTAATATCAAAATAACAAAAGTGTGAGGTTTGATAAACTGCTTATAACCGTTCGTTAAATTCTGATGTGACCTGAAACATTAAAATCGCGGCCTGTTCATAAGTGACTCATACTGTCAGGTGAAGCGGAGCGTAGGAACATTAGGTCTCAACCTGAAATTAATTCACATAATACTTCGAAAATACTCCATGCAGTATGTGAAGGCGACAGAAAGCAATTGGGATGTAATAACGAGAATACTTATACCAGCTGTAGGAAAGCGCTAGCGCTTGTATTTCCAGGTAAGGCGATAGCTAGCAAAGAAAGATTTATGCTGTACCAAGCCTGGAGTGATAACCCGAAAAATATACAGGTCTAGAGAACTTCACTAAAAACAATTTTCAATATGCTTGATTGAACGCCACCCTCATAATTAATGCAAAATTAAATGACTTCATTAAGTTTATCATATTAAAAAAACCACTGCTAAATCCCGCCCGAAAACCTCCTTAAAGCCAAGCATTTGTCATCTACATCATCCGAGGTTATTCACTACAGTATGCCTGATAAGTTTTATTATTTTGGCTTCCACATAGCTCCCAAATAATATTTTAACCCCAAGTCATTGCTTACGTCATTCTAGAAGTGTCATTTCTTACGACACGTTGATTAAACACTAGTAATAATTGCATAATGAACTGTTTAATTGCAAAAAGTAATGCTATTTCTTAATTTCACCTTTTTTAACTGGGTAACAAACGCACAATTTCCACTGCCGTAGCAACGAAGCACTTGTTTCAAACATTTCTGACCAAATTGGGCAGACGCATTGCTTGGCAGTGAGATTTTTTTATATCTGTACAACACAAAAAGTTTAGACTTAATCACTACGCATTACAAAGTGTCTTCCTTCGAATCAACCATGAATTTATTTTATTTTCAGCTTTCAATTCGCCGTACAGCATTCAAGAATATATAAGGGACAGAATATACATACCGTGGTCCAGATGAACAGGAACTATTTAGTGAATACGTTATACATTCATAACCTTATATTATTTAGCTTCATTTCTCATTGTTAATTACTAATCTATTCTGTGACACAAGCCTACGATGATGATGTGCGATTTTAGATATCCATACACTAAATCATATTTACTTAAACAAAGTCAAGCTCAAACTTTTTTATTTTTTTCATATCTAGAAATTAAGATATTGTTCATTCAGCCATTTAAGAATGAACGGAGTACTTTTTCATTCACAAAAGCAGATACCTGTAATTCAACACTTCTAACTATGCATACACACACTCCCAGATGCAGCTGTGCACACTTCAGTTGGACGGTGCAGGGTGTGGTATTTCTCAAATACTATTATATATTTTTTTAAATTATGTCATAAAATAAGTTGCTTAAGTATGTCATATTTATTTTTCAAATACGTTCCGAATTGTAAATTATTTCATATTTCACATAACTCAACTACTTAAATAGTTAATTGAACTAGTTTGATTTGCAACATAGCTTGTATGCATTTGGGAATTTTGGAATATAGATATGGAAATCACACGAAATGGCCATTGGGGTTTTTTTTAATAAACAGGCTTCAACTAATATGAGCAAAGGATAAAGAATAAATATGTTAACAAAAACATGTTTTGTGTGCTGGTGATGACCAGCACCAGATACCGAGGTCTTTTAAATCAAACAATTGGTTTTTATATCAAAATAAATGATCTAGTTAGTATAAAAAATTGCACGTTAGAATCCTTTGTTTAGAATCCGCTAGTTCAACTTCAGCAAAAGAACTACAGGATGATGATATATCAGAAAACCATTAACACTTCGGTGAGTTTGAGGACTACAACTACACTGAACGAGATAAATTATCTGACAATTTGTAAGAGTCAAATTTTCTAATGTTACTGCATGGTACTTGTAAAAGTTTTAAGCTCTTTGAAAAGTTTTGCATAGTAAGACTGATTCGTTCCAAGATGAAATGAAAGCAAAAGCAAACGACGAAGTTGAAGTTGGTAAGGAACGGTCGTCATTCATAACTAAGGAAGATTTCAAGGAATTGCACGAGCAGAGGCAAGGTAACAAGGAACTATGAATTGAATCAAAGTATTCAAATTGCTGTATGATTCGAGTATCAAATGTGTTGTAAAGAATGGAAATTTGGTGTAGATTTGGATTGTAGTCACGCAAATGACTGCTCCGATGACGACTTTTACGAAAGCATACCATTCCAACCTGTCATAAGAAGGTTTCAGAAGGTAACAGCTAATCAGATAAAAATGAGAAGGAACCTCGAAGCAATTGGCATAAAAAACTTGATTCCTCCACGGCTAATGAAAAAGATGATGGGATGTCTGGTATGTTATCAAACCCAAAACTTGTAAAACGGCACTTTGATTATTTGTTTTTATCGATGCATTCGTTTGTGACCTAGACATTGAAAATAAAGAGCCGCCTATGGTAGTAATATCATCTGAACCAACTGAATTTTCTTTTTCACTGGAGTGGAGTGTGCGACAGAAAGTTGTTAAGCTATAGCTTCAGGTTTTGGGAAATTTATTAGAGGAATACACCATGCCAGAAACATACGAGGATATTATCAGGCACGAATTCGCGAAACAAAATAAAACATGGGCGACCCGTTTGGAATTTTTTTAAAGTACCCGCTTAAGAATTTAATCTATTCGACGTAATCAAATCGTATCATGCATCGTAGATCGTTTTTAAAGCATCTTTAAAAACTAAAAAGTTATAATAAGTTCAGAGAGTTAACTTGTAGTTATTGCTTCAATGATGTCAGCATATTAGCTCAAAAGTAGGTAAGGAGGGGCTCGATCCTGAGGAAAGCTCCACGTTGCTGAGCCCTGGTAATGCAGCAACACTGCGGCTAATATCTCGAGTTGGTTTCCCAAGTATTTGATTAAATTTACATTCATTTTCTCTGTCTCTTACTATAGCAGAAATACGGGGCGGTATCCATGCCCAGCTGAAAGGGGTTATTGTAATAGGAAGACCTTCGTTGCAGCTATCAACTAGGATTTAAAGTAAGTCATCGATATCGTAGGAGTTGAATCAGCCAATTTGGCTGACGAAATGCTGAAAAATGATACATTACACGATATTTGTGAATTTTTGACACTCAGGGCCTTAAGGACCTTTCAGATTAAGCCTATTAGTAATACAGTTGATTCTCGTTCAAAAAAGCTGAAGAAGGATATATTACACCACATTTGTAAATTTTGCTGCAGACCATCTACCTTCGTTCTGTAGACTATGTACCTTAGTACTGTAGACCATCTACCTTAGTGCTGTATACCATCTTCCTTATTGCTGTAGAACCTCCTGCCTTAATGCTGTGCACAGGATACAGGATGCATCATTCTAGCGTAATTTGAGAACCACTGACAGCTTATTAAAAAGACAGGAGAAGAACCTCCAGACTTAATAAGTAATGTATTCTTATACGTTGAAAAAAACGCAATAACATGGTCGGGTAAAAAGTCGGGCTACCGGAGTCGGAAAGTCGGGCTACTGGATACAGCCATTTTGACCCCATTCGATCCGTATACATGGTTTATGTTGTTTTAAAATAGAATTTTACACGGTGGTTAGTTCATAAATATAAAGTCATTCTCTTTTCCTATCTGGTTAATATATAAGTTTCTAGATACCCTTTTAATCAATCTAAATTGGCTCGTCAGTGGCAGCTAGCTTGTTCCTGATAAATATTCATAAAATTTTCTCCACAAGTCGTGTGACAAATGTTGGATCAAGTCATTTTTAAGTTGTAATTACCATTGCCAATCTACAGGCAATTATAACAAAACAAGAACTATTTTCTTTCCACAAATACATGACAAAACAAATAAAACGGACCAGTTTAAACCAGTTAATTACTTTTTATTTAATATGCAGCCAATAATGCATACACCTATTTTCATTTACTAACGTAAGTATTGAGCTTTTTCTGAGAAAATAAACTTTTTCTTTATTTTTAAATACCACAAGAATGCATTCACACTCACAATATTTATAAAGAGTTGGTGTCACATTACCAAAATTTGAATATTATAAACTCTAAAATCGACTATAAGATAAAATAAAACAAGATTTTCTACAATCCCAGCATTTTATTTCTGTTTCTCCATCAAAAGGATATTAAGTGTTTGATTATGGCAAAACTGGTACAAAATCAAGGGCGTCAAATCATCAATATAGTTACCCGAAAAGAACTTCACTTTCATTCCGATAAACGACTTCCAATAAATCCTCATTTCTGTCCTCATCATCCTCCTCTCAACGTTCGAAGTGGTCAATAAACCACAACAAGTTTGCCTACTGGAAACTCTTCCACTAGTGTTGAAAACTCTTCCAGGAAACTGGAGAAAGCCAAAGAGGGCAAATGACGCACCCAAATTTGGTACCAAAATCACAATCAGCATTACCAAATCTAAAGAACCCGACTGGGAAATGAGAACATAGGAAGTTACGCTGCAAAGCACAACCATCAAAAATATTGCGACAGGAATCAA
>JAHZNA010005399.1:0-12919 GCA_027743935.1 Sinodicranocentrus sp. ZH6 | reverse complement strand
TAGTCGTCAGTCAATTTCTTATCTTATTGGGGGGAGGGTTCCAAAAGATTTGACACATAGGTGTTATACTTCGTTTATATTTGTGCGATTAGCGCACAACCGGCTTTCTAGTCTTAACATACGACGTGGTTAATTCAAACCTAAACGCATGGCGATTCTAATGATTCATGTTTGTTTTTATTTCTAGCGAACAGTACGAGGTAAAGTTAGAACAGCCGAAACAGCCATTCTCAAGGAAACTTCCGCAATCTTGGCTATTACTTTAGATGGATTCAGCAAGATTTATCTTGATTTCACCGAACTCCTTCCTTGTATTGTATTCTTGGATGCTATTGGTCAACCAAAACCTGGTCCTGATGAAGTCTCCGAGTTTGAACAATTAATGGAAAGTGATGTGTAAGCACAAAGCAGTACAAATCAGGATAGTTCGTTTATACTCCCCGTATTTTATGACGACTATAAAAAATTTTGGTGTTTCTAAACGTTTAAGGTCCAGAGACGAGTTAAAGCAAGCATTTACGAGAATATTTAAAACTCATCGCTTCAAAGAGCAGTCTAACCTTGTTCGCAGTCGGACTATTGGAGTGCCACAGTTGTAAAGTTTATTTGCATTCATAATAACAATTTTACGATAATTACTTTATCAGTTCAACCTCGAATTACAACAAGATTGTGTATTCTAAATTGTTTCTAGTAACACATAAAAGTAATAAACAATTTGTTTGGTTAAGAGTTTAGGTTTTACTAAATAACTTATTTTCTAGTAATTAGTATTTTGGCCTTTCAAGTATATTTTCTTGTGCAAAATTGGTGTTAAACATGACTGAAAATGAAGGTAACGATTGACAAATAAATACTTCTAATTACACGTTAATTTCAATTATCGGTGGGTATGTTATTGCTTAAAGATTACGTGAATCTAATTATGGTTGGTTCCAACACTGTTATTTTTAATTCAGGAAATTTGGCTATCATTAAACAACATGCTTATTTACAAGTACAACTTACGGCACTTGAACGGGCTGATGCTGATTTGGTTAGACAGCGTGTCAAAATAAAAAAACAGAAACACGCTGTAAACACGGAAATAAAGAACATTGAGGCTTTGTTTAAAGAGGAAGACAACAACATGAAGCTTGGACATGGACCACTTTGGAATGACGTGGTACTCATTTTAATTGCATTACCATACTCGTTAGGTTTAAATCTAGTCAAAAAGTATTCTAAGGTGCTTTATGCGTCTTGGTTTTTAGGTTCTCCAAAATCTAATGGAATATCTCGATGTTACTGACTTGGTCTTAATGAGGATGGTCTGTAAAAAGTGGTATGGTGCGGTTGAGCATTATATAAAGAAGAAGAAAAGGTTCACCAATACTTCGTGCTTCAGTTTCCAACGCCATCACCGTCCTGTTGATGTTCTTTCCAATATCTTGGATTTTAAGCAAACTCTACCAGTAGGGAAGGTCGTAATCAGTGACAGCGTTGACATGACAGCGGTTCGGCATTTGGTTATTTTACTGAAAGATTCGATTTCTGAAATTGAAATCAAAGCTCGAGGATCTAGAACCATTGGAGAAGATCTTCGATGGTTAAATTTGGTGTCATGGAATTACGTAAAACTGTATCTCCCCAAAAAACTACTCCAACACAAGGTTTTTGATTCTGAGAGTGACAAAATATCGGTCAAACGGGTCAACGTTAACTTCCTTGATGCAAGTCGCAAGTTCATCAAGAACTTTTTGCTTCAATTAACAGATTTAGAGGTAGTAGAAGATGTTCCATTCCCGTCGTTCTTTTCAACACCATTTGTCGACTTTGCTTATGATAATGGTTGGGAAATTGAACGTATAAGCGACACCAGTGAAGTTCCATACGCTTTCAAAATTCTGCAGCAAAGATTAGCATTTGATGCTTGTGTTGTAAAGATATGAGTGGACAAATTACAAATGTTATCATCAATAATCTGTTTTTCTGTTCGAATAGACTACTTAGTACTTCTTGTAGAATTGCATTACATACAGACATACCCACTTAATATAGCTTAGAAGTTTGAAGAATTACATATTAGTTACATTTATCTCATACCTTATTTTTAAGATTTTATACTTATCACATTTGTGGTCTGTTTATGTTAACGTGCATGACACACCTTTACCAGTTATATTGTTTTAATTTGCACGCTGGACTGTTTTTAATAGTTTAGCAATATAGTGAAAATCGTTTCTTCGTTTCAAGATTTTAGGTATGATTACACATTAGTAATTTTGAATAAAGTACGTGAAAAAAGCGCAGAATAAAAACGAGAACTTTACGATGACTTTTCATACTTTACTAGATCATACATAGCGTTAAGTAAGTATACTAATTGTCATTAACATCTGTAATTCATCACACATTTACTGACTCGTTTATAACCTACAAAAACTTGACGATTTTGAATTTAAAGCAGTCATTCGTATTTTCATTAATATGTATGGCATTATCATTTCCGTCGTCAGTCAATATTTGAAGCTGCAAGGGAAGGGTAGAAATGATATGACGACGCGTCGTCATCGTCAGCGTCAAATACTCGTCAGTCAATATTTGTAGCTGCCAGGGGTAGGTGAAAGGGATTTGACGACTCGTCGTCAGAGTCAGCGTCAAATACTCGTCAGTCAATATTTGAAGCTGCCAAGGGTGGGTGTAAATGATTTGACAACGCGGTGTCATCGTCATCGTCAAATAGTCGTCAGTCAATTTCTTATCTTATTGGGGGGAGGGTTCCAAAAGATTTGACACATAAGTGTTATCCTTTATTTTTATTTGTGCGAATAGCGCGCAACCGGGTTCCTAGTATATTAACAACACAGGGAATGGAAGCATCAAATTTAACGACAAGTATTTAAGTTTTTACTCATTAGTCATACTAGTATTAACTTTGGGTTCCAATTTTATAACCACGTGATGACATGGTTGGTTGTCAATATATCTTCCGGCATTTTTTGTGTTAGCAGCTTGATTGAAATAAATTTTAAGACGTGGTGGTAATCCTGTTGCCAAATACTCTTCAGTCAGTAATTTGATCTGTGGGGCTTTTCAAATAACTGTGACGACCAAGTGTCATTCCCGTAGTCTAAAACTCGTCAGTCATTTCATAATAGGGCAGAGGGAATCAAGTAGGTTTTGACGACGTGTTCTTAGCGTCATTTTCAAATCATCGTCAGTCATTTCTGTTCCAACCAACTTGGAAGTAACAAGGCTTGTTTATGAAGTATTACATTTCTCAAAGTCATACTTAGATCTGTCCTACTATTATTGTCTAAACAACTGGGGTGCGTCATTCCCTAAATTGGTGACACGCATTTATCATATCCGTCATCACTTCTAAAAAATTGATCCAAAAAAGATTAACTCTGTATCCCTCATATTTCCGGAGAACAACGAAGCTAATAACGGTAAGGTGTTACGTTTCCTTCCACTCTAGGAAGGAAGTATTCAACTTTGAATTCATTACCTTGCTGGTTTATTTCGGAGTTTAAACTCTAATTTTTCTTCTGACTGGTAGATTCACTGGGTAATTGAATAAACGGTTGTGGGTTAATTTTTTAACGTTTTTCGTATGTGCTTAGGTTAAAATTATTACGTTAGTTGAAGTTTAAATGATCGTTAGTAGTGGTTTTTAAAACTATTGATTTGCAGATTGAACATAAAACAACTAACAAGACTCCAAAATCAAAGCTGTTGACCTAAAACTAGCAAAGATGTCTGGGCAGCTTACAATAATTGAGCGTCGTATAGCAAAAAAAAGGCGTTTGATTGAGGATATCGAATTAGAAATGGCTAATAAGAAGTACGAAATTGAAGCTGGGGAGAAAGACCTGGCAATTTTGAAGTTTGAGCTAAAGAGTGCAACCAAGGATCGTCTTGAGGCAATTCAGTCACTTATTTCTTTGGAGGATCGGGGTAAGAAAATGATATAGGTTTATGAATTCAATATTTTACCAGTCGTTTGACTAAAAATCTTATTGATTGGTTCAAATAATTACTAATATTAAATTTATATGGTTTCTCCACGGTGGTGCATCCACAGCTAAAAACCTGGTTGAAGTTGAAACTGTTTCCGCCGCAATGGATCCAAAAACTGAGAAAGTGGTAACTACTAATTATTTCGAAGAGGAACCAAATATCAAGGAGAAAATTGACGCTGACAAGAGCATTGACGAAGTAGAGGGGAGGATGCAAATTATTGGCTCCCTTGACTCTCAAGATGTTGCTAATGATTCTCGGGATGCTGAAGAAATTTCAGGTGAAGAGGGAATGTCGCTTATTGAAGATAAGGAGATGCAGGAACATCCTTCCCAAATGTTTGAAGACGGAGCAGCAGCCAGATCTGTGGACACTCAAGAATTGGGTTCTCCTTCTTCTGGTGAACTACTGTTGACCCAGACTGTTAAGATAGAAGAAGAATCTACAAATGGCCCTTTAAAGAAAAAACGGCGGTCCTTCAATATTCTTGTTCGTCGACATTAATTTTAATAAGGGGTTATTACGATCTTGGATTCATTCAATTGAGTATGTGTAGACGTGTATAACTGAAGTTTACGCGTTTATCTCCAACGGTGTCAACGAGAATGGATTTTTTAATATTTAAATAAAACTTTGTTAGTTGACTGCTGTTTCTGGGTAGCTTTTATTTCAAAATTATATGGACGTAAATATTAGTAATAATGACTTTTCGGTGTTACAACTGAGTAACATGAAATTATGAACAATACACATTTATGATTTCCCTTTTGTATTTGTTTATAGCAATAAATACTTGATTAAAATTTAAGCAAGAGTGGAAGCTACAATTTTCTTAATTAGTCGTATTTAATTGTTTTGGAAATGTATCGGCTCTTGCTTTTTCCAATCATTTTCTTCATGCATGTGTGTGGTACTAACCCCTAGCAATATTACAACATCATTACTTCATTATTATTATTCATGCACCTTTTCATTGAAGAGTTTGAATCGCCATAATCAAATCATTCAAAGTGGAAAGCAGATGCATAATTTTTGATGAGTAGTCGTCAATCCCATTGTCATTTATGCGTTATCAACCTTCTCTATGTAGGTGAGGGCTCAATTAAATTTGACAAATACTCGTAATTAATAAAGTTTCTCGCCCGATTTTGTTTGAGACTCAATGTGAAATTTGCCTTTGGGTTCCTTGAAATATCTTTTTCATTCAAAATGTTAATCTAGCAATTGATGGGTTGCTTTACACCGTATTGTGCAGTCAGTAACTTGTTTTTGCGATATTTTAGCATCTCTTCCGCATGCCTAATCAGTTAATTATACTACACTACTAAATTCTCTGACGATAATGAATGATACCTTCAGCTCAATCCATTAATATCCAGTTCATACATTCCCTTGCAGAAATCCCCTGGCGCGTCCACACGAACGTTAGGAAAAAAGGGGAATATCACGAAACTGTAAACGTTTTTAAGTATGTAGTTTTTACAAGCAACCGATAGTTCTGGGGTGTTAGAAATGAATTTTTACTATTTTTTATGAAAATAGTTTTTTTCCTAATTGTACTTAATGAACGTACCCAAACAATGGGAAAACTTTCCCAATCATTGTATAGGCGTAAATGCAAGGGGGAATCTGTCAAGGAAAGACTGCCTATCCATGATGCACTTCTTTTATATTTTCTCTTTGTCACTACTACCATCCCTAACTTGTACATGTAATATGAATATCTAATGCATAGATCATGTATCATACATACCTACACGTGTGCAGCTTTCATGTGAAATGTTGAAAGATTTCTACTTCCGTTCGATTGTTACTAGCTCTCCATCTTCATTCAACACGAGTTTCTCTCACCTTCATTTCACAGAGATGTGAAGTGAACCTTCCTGCTCAATGTTACTTTACGAAGTTATTCTACGGAAAGCAATGAAAGCATTAGACAAAAGCCGAGAAGGACTAGACGAAGGCTAGACTTCGCTGCACCTCTCGTCCATAATCTGATTCTGCTTGTGGTATCCTGCCTTCACTCGTACTTTATTCGGATCGGATGAACAATACACTTATAAGATAGAGTGTGAAGGTGAAGACCGAACTCAGTCCGCTTTCCACTCTGTTCGTATAGAGTCGTGTACGGGAAATGGTCAGATGCACAAGCAGTCCATGCTTTTAATATGAATTGAATACATACATACATCAAAGAACAACCTTTCTTAACTTCGTTTACGTACAAATATGCTATGCTGCAATTGCAAAACGTGGCGTCTCGTGCATGTGCAATATGTACTACATACTTAGGGTTAGATAGAGAGATGTGAGGTACAGACAGATGTATTGGGACTTGGGAGAAGGAAAAAGAAAAAAAAAGAACTTTGCGTTTGCCGTTTTTATATAAAAATCTGCTTTACTTAAAGTGCTAAAATATATGGGACTTTGCTACTTTGCTTTAAACAAAAAGGGACTTCCTACTCGTTTGTCGGTGTGGTAATGGTAACTTTTTTTCCTCGTTCAACTTTACCTTGGGTGGACACTTACAACTAGAGGGTATTTTTCAATTGAGTTATCCAGTAAATTTTAAAATTATTGATTTGTTATCAAACTAATTCTTGTAACCAGTAACTGCTGTTTGGAATCACAGCAAAAGCGAACCTGTGCTTCTAGCAGAAAATTACCTTAAGGTGTAAGGGTGCCAGCTACGTGTTGCTAAATTCGGCAGTCGGTGAAGTTAAGCTCTTCATTCGGAGCTACTTGGTAAGTACAACTTTTTATTATTTGTGTAGTATATTTATAGTTCACATTTCTGAACATTGACCACCATCATTTCCGCTTCTTAAATTGGCCTTGTATACCTATTGACATGAGGTTAAATGTTATAAAATTCAAATGCCAATGGTTCAAATTGCCGATGATTACATAACTCCCCCTTTCTTTCGCAAAGATTTGCCTAATATTTTCACAAAGTCACGAGAGTGCCACTTTTTTCAAATATTGCTAATTTCTTCAGTTCTTTTCACATCCTTTTCCCTTCATTTAAAATCATCTCATGCCAAATGATTCCAGTCCAAAAATGAATTTCACACCTCCTACCCGATAACTCTTGCCCGCACAACTTTGTGCCTACGACTTGTCAGTTTATCAATCATTCATCTGAAAAATATACACCAAACAAGCTCACCAAAGGCAGCATCAATTTCTTCCGTATTGTTGGATGTAGAAAATGAAATACATATGAAGCAATGGAGTCACTACGAAAGGATGAATTCTATCGTATCTATATCGACGCGACGTAAATCATTGAAAATCGGCATATCCATTTAACCCTTCTTCTTTCGGTTTGTCCTTTTTCCACTGCTGTTGGCTGCTGCACTCTGTTCACAGCTTTTCTTTTTGTTGAATAGAATTCGTGTGTTTTCTGTGAGTATGACGAAGATAGTCTCGAACAGCCGTGTCGTTCTTGCTCATGTTGGATTTACTCAACGCTAACAAAATCTGGTGTGGTATTGTGTACGTACGTTGCTCCAATTTATGTGTAGTGAAACAGAAGAGTAAAAAGTAGACGAGCAAGGTTCACATAAGTCCAATCCTCTCTGTATTGTCTACTTTTGCGTGTGACAATTCTTGTTCATCATCATCACTTTGCTCTTTGGTATAATATACATTTAGTTATTATCTATATGTATATAGATGTGAATGTCTGAGGGGTTCAGGCAAGAGTAAATCATATAAAGATTGTATTTGTGAGTGAGTCGATTCGAACAAATGTAAAATGTAATGGCGAACTTGAGAAGTAAGAATACATCCTACGAACGACGCTGCTACAGTTTGGTTGAATGAAAGATTGAAAACTGAGTATTTGAGTCAGCCTTGCCGTGTAATCAGTAATACAGGAACATAACTCAAACATCTATTTACTTTTTGGTAGCGTAAAATGTATTAATATGTATTATTATTATTACTACTGCATATTGAATTTAACCTACCAAGAGGGATTGCAAAGATAGTCTGTGCTTCGAAAAAAAGGAATCTGATTGAAAGATACAAGTTTGCAGGATAGATTTGCATAGTCTCAGAAAGCGTAGAAATCAGATGATTGTGAGTTAAGTTGGAGTCAAGCAGGACAGACAACAGAAGTTGAGGATTATATTTGAAGGCAAATAACCGTGACCGTACGTAAACATACAATGTTGAATGTACAAACTGAATGAGGATTCTAGTGTCTACGATTAATTATTCCAATATCAATCATTGACCTTGCATAAGGTTTACATAGGCTCAGTCATCATTTCATTTTGTGAAAATTTATTACCAATTTACTTTTATCATTTTTATGATTGAGTATCTTTGATCATAAATGGTTTAATTATTATTACTGGCTTTCACTCAAGGTTTAATGGAGAAGAAATTAGTTATTGTCGAGTGAAGTTGATGGAATTTTTTTATTTTGTACTTTGTGATTGTGTCAGTAGTCAGTACCCTACCAGTCCCAAAGCTCGACCCATAATTTTCAACCTTTAATCGTCATAGTCACAATAACCGACCATATCCTATTAATCCTATTCCTTAAATCGTCCAAGCATCCCACCCAGCTCTTTTATTGACAAGCCTGAGGAGGTCTCATTATCAGCATTACAAAATTATAATTCTCCTGTTTAACTATATCAACCTAACCAGGCTTTTCCTAAAAAATCCAGCACAAAATTATTTTATATCATTTGATCAGAACTATTTATTTTAAAATAAATCCTGCAAAATCTGTTCAATTTGTCTCTCGCGTTGGTTGAAGTGTAACCTAAACTAACTTATTTGAAATAAATCCAGTAAAATCCAACCAATTTTCTTTCGTTTAACCACAACCTAATTGAATTATGTTGTAAAAAATTGGGGTAAATAATTAATTCGCTTTTCTGTTCAAGCTTGACCTAACCTATATTTTGATTAAACCTTGTGAAATTAAGAAGTTTTTCTCACCTAAGCATAACCTAAACTAATTATCAAAAAATAAATCTTGAGTAGTCAAGTCTTTTCTTAAACGAAACCTCGCAAAGCCATCCTAACTTTCACCGCATAACCATAACCTTACCAATATATGTATATCGAAAGATATTCTGTGGAATTAAATCCAACCAATTTATTTTATCTTATTCGTCATCAATTATGAATAAAAGAGCTAGGTCGGATGCGAGGACGATTTAAGGTATACTATACGATTACTAGGGTAAGGTCCGGATATGTGACGATTTGGGGTTATAGATAATGGGTCGAAGAATGAGACTGGTTAGTTGACCTTATCATACTTACTAAATTTACCTAGTTAGTAAATCAAGTTCAGGCATCATGATTAGAATTGTGCAATAAATTCGAGGAATTACGTATTATCACTCGTTATTCTCATTCCTGCTTCGCGTCGTCACTCAAGCTATAGACATAAGTATCAAGCGTAAACAGCGTCAGAAAATAATTATTTCATAAATATATTTGCAGATACTTTTCTTGAAACAGCGGTGAACGTCGCAAGACGTTAGTATCAGTCAAAATTGGGAAGTCGAGCGATAAACGTCACCGCAAGGAAAAGGCGGTGGCAGCGGAAAAGGCTGAACGGGAGTTTCCGGATGGAAGAATGCAAAAATTAATGGGGAAGCCATGGTCAAGCTGGAGTTTACCAGAACAACCTAACGAACAAGGTATAAGCAATGTTTAATTGCAACTGGTTTTCTTTGCTTAACTTGCCATAACTTCCATAAGAAGCAGTATTATTACATTAGGTCATGTATGTATAGAATGAATTTCATTTTTCTAACTTAACTACTTCAAGTGTATTTTTGAATAATCACAATGAACCATATGTATTTAAAAACGTAACAGCTGATTTTTGTTACACCTTGTAGATTTACGTAAATTAACGGAAACGTCGAATCAGTTTACAATTGGCGATGAATCACGTCGTCTTCCAGCAAAATGTAAGATTAAAGAAACATTAACATTAACCCATCCATCCATCCATTGTTCTGCCAAACTTTGCGCAGCCACCTAATTTCTTTGAACTTTCCGTAGACGTTCAACTCTTTGGCACCCTGCCAGCAACAGATTTTTTATCGATCACTAAATGCCCTGCTTGTGGTTGGTTAATGAAAGTCCAACACTGTAATGAACACTATCTGCGTAAGTCGAAAATTTATTTATTAGGGAGCCATAAAACGAGGGTTGGGTCTAAAAACTTCAAGCAATAATTTAATTTTTTGTAGGAGATAGTAGAGGCTCCATCGTATGCAAAGTTTCTGACTTAGCACTTGTCGGGAGCAAAGTGTTGGGGAAAGCATGTCACCCTGTTGGAAAAATTAAAGAAACGTATAGCAAAAGAATTACCTTGAGAATACCTGCTTCATCTCACGTTCCAGCCATTCCGATTCATAGTTTGCGCGGATTAACCACCTTCAATGATACGCGGTCATCGAAGAGTCGATCTGGATCGAGTTCTCATGCCACTCCTAAGACTGAATATATATCCCAGTACCGCTCAAGGTCGCATTCACAACTTCACCAGCCATCATCATCTTCGCATCTGTCAAAAAGTCGAAGTGGAGGGAGCTCGTCGTCGTCAAATTCTACTCATAATTCCGTCAATTCAAGCTCTTCCACCGGTATGAATAAGGGAAAGTCATCAAAATCATCTACTCCGGTGTCTAAAAATTCCTGGTCATCTTTGCGCTCGAGTGTGTCACCAGCGAAGTCATTAACCACACACAAGGGTCACACTAATTCTGGGTCCTATACGTTGTCGATTCCCTCCGAAGATATGGGTCAAAACGAATCGGTAGAAGATCTTTTGATGCCAAATATTGGACACAGTTACAGCAGTTCGAAACACACAGTGCAAATAATTGCAACGAGTAACTCATCCGGTAAATCCAAAACAACTGATTCCAACTATGACCGCCTCAAATATTACTCCGACGTTCCTGATAAGCGAAGTCGATTGGATACTTCACATTCTCGCAGCAGTGAGCGAGACCATCATCACAAGTCACACGTCAGCTCTGACTCTCATTCCGGAAACTTGGACACACACAAATCGAAATCCAAGCATTCTACTAGTGGTGTACTGAATGGAATAACAAGTCATGGATCAAGTTCTGATACTAGCAAAAAAAGCAAGTCATCAACTTTAGCGTCTACTTCTTCGTCAAAAAACGATGGAAGTAGTAATAGCAGGCATCAACTAAGAAGTACTGCTCCATCAGCTACTGCAACAACGTCAAAGCCACTGGTTACTCTATCTGGGCTAACTTCCTCTTCTCCGACTAAAAGTCATACTATGCCAGGCATTACTCCATCCTCATCAACTGCAGTAACCGAGAAAGAAAAAGGAAAGGAAAAATCCTCACCTCCTAAGAAGAAGAAGCGAAAAAGGGACAAAGACGAACCTCGGAAAATTATTCCTTTGAAAGACCGAGATTTTAATCCTGACCAACACTGCGGCGTTTGTCCAGCCGGTGGTAATTCTCCATGTAAAAGATCGCTAACTTGTAAAACTCATTCTATTGCTTACCGCCGAGCAGTTGTTGGTCGAAGTCTGTCATTTGATGCTCTGCTATCCGCTCATAAACTGGCCAAATCCGAAGAAAAGAATTTAAAGGATAAGGATGGTAAAGACGAGGAGGTAATGTCAATACACTGTTACATTTACAATTTTATACGAATAAACGCATGAAGCTTTACTAAAATTAATTGTGTTGTGACAGCCTACACTGCCTCCTAAACGGAAAAAGAAAAAACTCAGCAGGACTAACTCATCAAACGGGTCTGTCCCAAACGATGTCAAACCCCTGGCAGTGGTGCCAGTGCTGGAGATAATTCGTCCAGATCCCATTATTTCACCAGAAATAGAAATCATTAATGTCTTTGATGTGGTCAAAACTACGTCTACTTCCACGGAGGATGTAACGGGTATGTGCCATGTCTATTCAATTACATGGCTGAACTTTAAACTTTGAATTTTTTCCCAATAAAAATGTGTCTTTCGTCTTTCTCCGGATACTTCATACTTTCCCTCATGGGTTTTCGGTTTTGGTATTTTTTCATTAAAAGATATCTTTCGAAACAGATTATCTTCATTTAAATTATCCTTTTCTGAGCAAAATATTTTTTTTATATTGAGCAAAATGTTCAATCATTATTAACTTGATTTTGGATGGATCGAGCACATGCGTCATTCTCTTGTAATAATAAAAGAGTCTCAAAATTCGAAGTTGGATTTGCAGAAAGTTTAGTTAAACGGGGGTTAGGTTTTGCATTTGATAGAAGCTTTTAAACCGAATGTTATTATGATTACAGGCTAAACGTGCTTATCGATTTATTTTAAGTATAACGCTTTGAAAAAAATATGGAAAAATATTTGTTAACAAGAGATACCTTTGTATCTTTGTTTTATGATGCGTAGAAGTTTCCATTCTAATATCATCTGAGGTTCTAACTCATTTCCCAGAGACAGTCCGCAAAAAAATCATGCATACCTAATATATGCATATTTTAAGAGCTTCGTCCGGAGAAAAGATTCCATTGTGCTATTCTAAAATGTCATGTTATGCTTAGTTTTAGAAGTCCACCCCGTGCCCGAGAAGAGTCCACCGGAAGTGGTAGTAGAACGACCCAAGCCACCGGTATTACCTTTATCTACCGACTGTTTTCTGTGGGGCGGACCTCCTGATGTTCAACAAAATCGCCCCATTCTTCATAATCAGCCTATTCTTCATAATCAGCCTATTCTTCATAATCAGCCTATTCGTCATAATCAGCCTATTCTTCATAATCAGCCTATTCGTCATAATCAGCCTATTCGTCATAATCAGCCTATTCTTCATAATCAGCCTATTCGTCATAATCAGCCTATTCGTCATAATCAGCCTATTCGTCATAATCAGCC
>JAHZNA010005398.1:0-11327 GCA_027743935.1 Sinodicranocentrus sp. ZH6 | reverse complement strand
ACTGAGCGTGGAGTAACACGATATATAACTCAATTTATTGGGAAGAATGTCTGCCTGATTTGTGACAATTTTTTTCAGACCTGTCCAACACACGTCTTTAGAAAAAGTGGATATTTTTTTTGTAAAAGAACTTTTTTTTTAACACTGGAGATTTTCTTAAGAATTGGTATTCCATTACGGTCACTTAAGGATTCCCGCTGAGAATCCAATACAACAATACAAACCTCTTGGTAGAATATCATTTGGAATTATATACATTTTTTAAGAGTATCATCCAGCCAAGCTTGTCGGTCTCTGGAGGGAGCATGTTAAAAATGGGGAATATATTTCCATCAAGAAATCTGTCAAAAGCAGGAAATTCGCTGTGGAGAGGTCACTCATTAAAACATGGAGCGTAAAAAGTTGACAAAAGTTTGAAGAAGTGGGGAACCACGTTTTTTTGTAAAATTTTGGACAAAAGACAAATTCAATTTCTAAAAGTAACTGAAGATGAGTGGTAAGTAGGGATTCATATATGGTACCAAATTGGTATTATGCTTTGCTTACTCATTCAAGAATCAAATTAGCCTTAAGGGATGTGTAGAAAGGACACAGGTCAATTTTTGAATACAACAGGTAGCCTGTGACACAAATACAATGTTTCCTTTCAGATTGCGTATTGGATAGGAAAAATATATGACAAATTGATGTCTCTCAAGGAGGGACGACAGGCTGATAGGGGACACGTTTCTGTCATTTCATGTCGTTAAAAGCGCTCATTGTTTTTCTCACTTTCAATTCCTCATGTATAGCTTATGTCTCAAGTTTTAACTTGAAAATAGCTTAGAAAAAGATTTTGTTAAGCAATTAAAAACTACTTTTCACCTTTTCTTGTCCCCTTGAACGTTTAATTTTCTTAGAAAACTAATCCTGTGAAAAATAAGTGAGAAAAAGGGACTCACCCTGACAGCTTGATTGTTTTCGGATATTTATATCTTATCACATTAGTATTCATATTACCTGTTGTTTTTCACGCTTTGGAAGAATGCACAGAAAATTATCATGTTTACCTCGTGTATAAATATTACCTTCATTCACGGAGAGTCACTAAGCTCATTAGAGTCACTTCTCATTCTAAAAATATTGGGAAAAAAGGAAAAGGGGAAAAAATCGTGAGAGGTCGACCATCGTATTAAAATACTATTTACGTCTAGACAAAAAGACATGGCTCATCAATGAAGCCAAATAAAGTCTTTAGGATAAGCTAGAATAATGATTTAATCTTGGATGGTTTCACAACGCCCCATTTTCAAGCGACAACTCTTCTCGTCTCATTCCAGTTGACTTTAGAGTTTTGCTGCATATCTCTCCATCCTTACCAGATGCTTCCCTGCAAAAGACTGTTTTGTCAGCTTTGCTGAGTTGATTTCTTCCCTGGAAGAGGAACACTGGAAAGGACCTTTTCCACAACTGCTGGAGAAAATGTTGATAGAGTGTCAGATTGTGTGGGTACCATTTTCCATACTGTTTTTGCTACACACCCTTCTACGTTTCATTTACTTGATGCATTCATATTCATAACCGTGGAAGATCCGAGATACAAAGATATCCTGATCATCATAATGTATGCGTGAGCATAGAATGTTCCCCGAATAGCCGAGTTAAAAAAAAAGATTCTTAATGCTGTAATATTGGTTTTTAGAAGATGTTTATTACATTGAGCCCAAGAGCCAACAAGCGCCAACACCATTATATCATCATTCTAGCTCCTGGTTAATCATAAAGCAAAAAGGGGACAACTTATTACAGTTTTTCCAATTCTTCCTCATGTTGAGCCAACCCAATAATAAATGTAGACACATCACTTGAAATTTTTTGATGTAATCCTTCCTCTCATTTTTTGTGTGTGTGTATCTCATATCATGTAGAAAACGAGGAGAATGAATATATTGACAACTGCAGCAGGGGGCCTAGACTGAAAAGAGGGAGGATTGCGGAATAGATTTGTGAAGAGAAAAACTGCCATGTCCAAAGCAAAGTGGAGTCGACCGGAGTGGTGCTGATGATAGCCCTACCCTTCAGGGGTCCCTGGTATGCATAACGTATGGAGTCATCCTGATCCACGCTACACAATATTCACGTCACATCATCATCCACACTTTCATTATCTGAATGCAGAAAGATAGAAGCAGTGAGAGCAGCCCCGTACAGGCTGATTAACCTTAACGAGCTAAAATGTGCATGGATCCACGCTAATTATCATGTTGTACACCAACAACATAATCATCCAGGAAAAATCTCATAACGTGACCATCCGACCAGAGGGATCTGATGGCTAGACAGAAAAAGCCTGAGATTGCTAGCATTCACCTTCCAACGACTCGAGTGACAGGACAAGTTAGGAAAAAAATGAGCTTTCTCATTTGTCCTTTGAATAATAATTCCATGTAGTGTTGTTACATTATCAGTCAGGGTCTGAGGAAAGGGAGACTTTTATTTTAGTTTTTGACAGCTGCTAATGATCACTCACTGACCCTGTGCAAATTACTAGGAATAAAAACTTACATGAGTATCGTAGAGTATATTTTTATCTGCTCACTTGTCGTCGACAGTTGTCATATTCAATTTTGAGCTTGCTCCATGAACATCTCTTTGCTTGAGCAGAGACAAATTTTATAGAGACAAATAATAATAATATATATAGGAAACGTAGTAATTGTGGTTATTTGCATAAAATTTTAATTAAATCAATACTACAATACAAACTCGAGTAGGAGATAAACCAGAGGTGGAGGTGGAGTAAAGCCATGATTCAATTTGGAATGGTAATCATTGCATAAAAAGCAATCAACCCTTGAGTTGAAGTGTGTTTCTGTACAGACAAATTGTTCACCAACGGTTGTGTTGTTTTCCCAACTTGTTATGTGATAATGTGTTTTCCTTGTATGCCACCGAGTGACTGAACTCTTAGAGATATACGTAGTGCAATAGGAAAGTGCAAATCGTCAAAATGTTTTTTTGCCCCCGGGGAAAGTAAATATAGTGACTGAGTCAAGTGAAGCTAGAAGTTTACATGTTGGCGTTTTTTTTATTGCAAGTCATAAAACTATTTAAAAAATGAGTAAGGTAAACATCACCATTTAATGGAATTAGCTAAGCAAGTTAATCGTTTGTTGGTTCGTGAAATAATATTATACAATGGTAAAGTGCTAATGAATAGAGAGATGGGAGAGCAGATGCCAAGTTTTACTTTTCACTTCCTGAGCTTTCCGTTATTGACTTAATTAGCACGTCAAAATCTCCTCCAGACTAATTACATTAAGAAAAAACGTTGCAAGGGAAATTCCTCGAAGGATCTTTATCATTATCGTCACAATCGAGTAATAAACAATGTTAAAGTACTTTTCACACATCAATGAAATCTGATGTGTTACAGTTTAGTAGGAAAACGAAACCACATCGAAGAAAATACACCGGCTTCATCTAAAGCCACCACGTCCACATGGAGTACACTCTATTAGTATATTAGGATTTCCAAACGTAAGAAGATATAAGGCAGAAACTCTCCTTTGTACACATAACAAAGAGGCTTCATAAACTGCTTGTGTCAACAGGTAAATCACATCAAATAAGGAACTTGCCATCAGCTAAATGTCTACTCAACTCACTATACGTTACTTACATACGACAAGATTCATTGACCTAACATGACTCAAACAGAGTGTATCATCTCTGTCCCCACTTATTATTACGTATTCAAAGAGCTTAGTCTTGTCATTCTTGAAGCATTTTTGTCAGTGGAGTAATTATTATGAAATTGGTGGCGTGTAAAAAAAGTAGGGAAAAAAATCGACTGTTGTGGACAAACAAAGTGGAAATGAAATTGGACCAATCTAATAAAAAGTATAAGACTAGGTAAATATTTCTTTTAGTGAAAAACAAGGAAGTGTGACTTACCGCAGAAAACTGTCTGCACTGTGCACACAAAAGGAATTTCAGGGAAAACGTGAGTAACAAAAAAAAATTAATTCATAAAAGTGGTCACTGGGATTTACATTTATACTCTTTTTGTGCAAGTATACAAAAATATATCAATATTAATATTATATTATCCGAAATCCTGATAACACTTCTCAAGCATTCGTCACTCAGAGGATATTATTAGGCATATTATTGGGCTCATATAAACAAATATGACAATCATGCAAAGACTCCGGCGTAGAAATATTCTCTTTCTCCGATAATGGTTTTATTATTATTACATACCTGCCACTAATATATACAGATATACGAACATTGCAGATTAATGGATTGATAATCTAGTTGGACTCTGTAAGCTTATCTTATATTCATATATGTACATTGAACATTTGCATATTATATGCATACAAGATACCAATATTAACAAATGAGCTTTGAACGAGCTAAATGCTCAGAGAAATGTACACATACTACAAGTTTAATCACACCAAAGCGGAGACAAAAACTTGAACAAAGGAAAACGATAACATGGTAAGTGTCCGATGAGTCTTTGGTGTGGTTCGAGAAGGAAAAAAGAAGAAAAAAAGTTGCATGTCCAACTTCCAAACCCGGGTTGCATGCAAACTAGTTTTTTTTCTTTGGTAATATAATAATATAATATCCTATTTTTCCACCTCACTGAACATGAACATGACCACATTGAACATTAACGAAACACAAAAAATAACGTGCAGTTTGAACAATAGACAAAAAAGCCTGATAAATGTCTAATGTTTCATTCCACTTTGTAATGAGTTGAGTAGGTACATGCTCCTCTAATGTAATAACTAAATTGAACATATATTTCATTTTGTGGTTTGATGATAATAAAAAAATAACGATGAGTTGTCCTTGTCATTTTCGTTAAGAACGACAGACTCCCTTACTGGATTGGAGGAGGAAACGGCAACTTGCATTTTGACAAAGCTATCCTGGCACCAACCGGCTCAGCCTGGCGATAGAGAAAGAAAAAAGAACCAGAGTAATTATTTAGTGTTTAGTGTATTACAAATGGAGAATGGATTAATGTTTTGTATTGATTAACACTGCAAACCAAAAAGAATATTCTCGACTCGACACTTACTGCATTATAATGTCATAAGAATAGTCAGCAGAACAGTTCGGGTTTGCTTAGTTAACCATCGTCGATGAAGTGTTGGTCATCATCCATCATCAAACCAGAGTGACAAGAAGTGTGAGTGTAAACGAACTTATCAAAGTGAGGCGTTGGATATAGTGGACATAAAATAGTATCAACAATCAATATTAATCAAAAAATTGTAATAACATTACCACCCATAACAACGTGAATACGCATTCTCATCATGATGATGAGCCGGCAACAGTCGAGAGGAAGCAGTAGTGTTATTACAGGCGCAGGTGGAGGTGGAGGGGATTCACCAACAGAGCTTGTTTTCTGTCATCAACAGCACAACGACCCGTATAGTCCCAGCAGATTGCATACATCTGTAGATCACAGCTCATCAGTTAATTATCCCGAACATTATGCTAATAATCTGGTTATCACAGAGAGGAAAAAGGATATCAGCAGGTCACCAGAGTCAACTAGTTCAACACCGTCACCAACCTTAGTAAGGTCTCATTCCAGTTCACCTCTGGCTCCAGAAATTGAGGCTGGGCAAGGCTTAACAGTATTTCCACCGTCTCCTACGGCTTTAGCGACATCAGTCAAGAGTCCATCGGTGTACTCAAGTATAGAAAAGTTACTAGCTTCAAGTTCCTCCTCGAAGAACGAACTATCAGGTAAATCCTATTTGTAATTATTATCAATCTAGGCTGCATATCAACTTGGAAATTGGAAAGCAGGGATTGTGCATTAAACATGTTGTTATACGGAATTCATGAAGTACATGCATAATGAACAATGTTTCCTTCGGAAATTGCTTAACTATTGAAAGACCAGAGGGGAAAATCCTGTAGCTAATTGAGTTTACTTTCTGATTAATGTAATTAATGCGGAATGAATGCTGTCATTTCAATCATCAATGGGAAACGCTAAATGGTGACGAGGGAATACCGTGTCACTAAGGTCGTTTGCACTTGATTCATTATCAGTTACATAGTTCTGTTTGACACTATATCCTGGAATATATGATCGGCTGGAAGAGACTGTAGATTTTAGAGTTGGGTGGGATCTTGGGATATAAAAAGCGCTTTATAGGATAATAGGATTTACATACTTGTTGGAAGTTCCAACTTGGAAACTGGAAGTGTGCAAGGGAAGAAATAGGGGAAACATGAAGGATGTCTCATTTTGCCTCATTTCGTAGTCGTTTCTGTCAAAGCCATCATGCATACAGTTGCAGTGAACAAATAGGGTCTCTTATTCAGTATTGTATTGTATATAATCCATATTATAAAACGGAAGGCTTATCTATGCAAAATGATAATATGATGTAAAAAGTCCTTGCTGATTGGGCTACTTCAGTTAATAACTTAATTTTGGAGAAATAATTATGAAATACTGTGCTTACCCTAAATTTTGTATTGCATTGAAACCACCATAAATAGATAGTAGATACCATAAATAGTGGAACACACAAAGTAGCTCATGCTCCTCCATGCTTCTAGGAAGCAACCGTTTATTTTTTAAATTTTCCAGAGGGTGTGTTCACTTTTTTATATGATTAATTTATGTCATCTGTAATACGTTGGTAAAGGCGAGCAACATAATAAATCCGCCTAAAATTTTCGACATATAAATGTATCCATTGTTCTTCAACCAGTTTACAATAATAAAGGTGCATAAACAGTTGTACCGATTGTTTTTCATATATAATTAACATTTTGTTCCCTATATTGCACCGTGTCCGGAGAGTGCTCCCCATACAAAATTTAATGTTTACACGGAGCTTTGGTCGGATCAAAAGATGAGCAAGATAAGAGTAAAATACATTTGTAAAATTGATTCCAAAACTCGCTTAAGCACAAGACTACCATATTCATGATGAAATTTAAAATGCATAAGAAGGCGTGGTCCTAAAAAACCGTGCGTATAAAAATGGCAAGCTTTTCTCCATGCATCCATTAACGGCTTAATAATATTCATGATTGTTTATGCATGCAATTTTACATTCACTTTTCACGTTCCCCATATCTCACATGAGTAGAAGCACAATGGAAAATGAAGCAGTAAAGGGATAATTATCCTTACATGATTCTCTCACACATATACATACACACAAGCTGTAAAAGTAAAGAACTACAAGATGTACAAAAAGCGGCTTGAATAAAATACTCGTTCCGCTTATATTTATTGTATCATATCACTGATTCATTATGTTTCATTGCTTTTCACTCTCAAAAAAACTAGAAAAAGCTACAGGGGGAATGAAATGATCGGAATGAAACATCTCATTCTTTTTTTCCGTCACAGTAAAAGTTACCCTTTTTCCCTGGAATCAAGGGAGACTTATGATGTTGCATAGGGAAAACAGAAGGGGATATTATTACTCACGAGGAGCACGTGTCCTTCGAAACGCTCAATTTCAGAACAGTTTCATCCAGCTCCACTAATTAAACCTCGAAGCCAACAAGCTATGCACAATATGGGCCATTGTTACATTTACACGAGAATGGAGTGTGTGATGCCTGACTGAATTTCATGTAACACCACCGCACCTCCTCGCACCACACACTCTCTCTCGACTCCACTCTCATTTCACAAAATCTTTGGCAATTGGCCTAATAAGTATTTTATAATGGGTCACAATGAAGGAAAAGGCATTATTGATGTGAGGACGGGAGAGAGCCAGGCATGCATGCGTGTTTCATGTAGGTTTTATTAATAATCATTCATTACGACTTTTTGGATACATATGAAAATCCATTGTCTGCATACAAATATGTTTCTCCTTTTATTAGACTAATTGCGGACTTTATCCGGCAGTGTTGCATGAGGAGAGCGTAATATTGCGTCATATATATGGGGATGATGGTATCGTGTGAATGAACGTATTACATCTTGATTTCATGTTTTTTGTTGTTGATCATTCAGTGTAAACTTTGGAGTTGAGTGGGAAAGTTCTGTGACAAATGTGGAGGGCGATGTGTCCAACAATTAGTGTTAAACTTGGGAGCGCGAGCGGCATATCATTTGTGTGTATTAATTACGACGCTTGTGTTTTCATCGGATATGACGCACTTTAGCAAATCGTTGTGAGGTGATTAGTCTGAGATGGAGTGAAATTAGCGGGAATTTGAATTTTATCCTGTGACGCGTCTAGAATTTATTATTGCGTTCTTTTTATTATGATTAACTAATATTTGTTTTTGTTTGATTTCAGAAGAAATGGTCGAGTCACGTGCAACATCGCAGGAAAGTAGTTCAGTAGATAGTTGCGTTGTCATCCCTAAACTCTCATTTAATCAGATAAATACCGAAAAGAGGAAACAAAAGCTATCATCAAAGTATCAGCAGGTTAGTTAAATTAAGCAGTTGATTTGCATGAATTGAGTCTTTTTGTTTTTATGTGGAATTTTTGGTGTGGACGCGGACATCTGAGAATGTAATTTGTAACTGACGCGTAAATATAAATGTTGTGCCCATAAGTGTCCATAAACTCAATTTTATCTTTTATCTGTTACACAAACTGTTTCAGTGGGTCCTTTTTTTATAGCTTGTACATTGTATGATTAAACTATGCATTGGACATTTTTTAAGTGAAGTTTATACTAATTATTTGAAATGACTCATGCATTTATGCAGTATTGATAACAAGTCCTGATAAAAGTTCTCTGCAAGTTTCTGCTACTCTATTTTGCTTTATGTGAGTAAAGTAAACATAATGTAATGCATACTTTGTTTTTCCTTCACAGAAAGTAGATTGTGGAAGAATGTCCCCTCTAAATATGGCCAAACCAGTTTCCCCAGCTGGCGCATCAGGAACAGAGGAAAATTACGAAAACTGTGAAGAAAAGGAAGTGCTGGAATTGTGTAATAAAAAACGGAAACGAGCTCCTCAGCCCAACATCCCTTCATCATCGACTAAATTAGGAAAAGTAAAAATCTCAGACATCAGCATGTTACCAAACGGAGATGACAACGCTCTAGAGTTGCGTCGAGTTCGAGTTCAGGATGAAAATCCAGCGGTGATTGTAAACGGAAATGGAAGTTTTTCCAGGGAGGAGGAGGAGGAAATGGGAAAAAATGGGAAGTCACCTCTGAGCAATATCAAATATCCAGTAATGAAATTGCCAAAGGCCAATCTGCGAATGCGAATCGAAACAGACGAAGAAGATGAAAATGTCGATGTGAATGACTATCAGGATGGAGACGACAGTTCTCAACAGGGTGACAAACAACAACCTTACCATTTCCAACGGGACGATCAGAGTGACCATTCTCAGCAACAGGAATATCATCACCATTCCGTAATGCTTTTGGATGAGTCTGGCCAGCCCAAAGTCCTTTAAAATTCTTTCTTTGTTCACCCTCCTCATTCACTTTATGGGCTGTTGACTCACAATTCATTCCAATATTATGCATTATATATTGACATATACATATCCACCTTTTACAAAGCTTCTGCTTTTAAAAGTAAACGCTAATGGGCTCCTTCAATGGAAGAATACCGGCAATGATATAGAATGCTGGAATTAATCAAGCATCGTTATTTTGCTTTGTGCTGAATGACACATTTTTATCAATGTAATATAATGAACGACAACGAGAGAGCTTGTAGCCAAAGTCTCTATCCATAGCTAAGTTGTAGCTCTATCCTCCCTTAATGTAATTCAGGGAAAAAAACGTTTTATTTTGCGACAGAAAGAACATCAAAAGGCTCACATGATTTGTTTCCTTTTCAATCTTATATTTGTAGTGGGATGAAAGTTCAAAAGGAAAAGTTGAAGACTTATTTGATTTATTTTATGTAACGCTCGTGTAATCTACGAACTTTGATCAGAGAAATGACTGAATTTTAATAATTCTTTAAGAAATATACTGTTCTTTACATCTTTTGCTCTATTTTTCAATTTAATTCATGTACTGACTAGCCATGATCATCCTTCCTTCTAATAAAAAAAAAGCTAAGGAAAGAAATAGCATGAATGGATAATAACAATGACATTTTAAGGGGAAGACAGAAATTGAAATAAACATTTCACAAAAGTTAGATTTTCGTAAGAATAAAATGTAATAATTGACTAATCGTAAGAGGTATAAAAAGATGCAATGTTTAAAACGAAAAACGAGAAAAAGTCTGGGAGAAAGTAACTTATTTATTTTTGGAAATCCCTATGTCGTAAGCTAGCTTTTATTTTGAAACACATTTCCTGTTTTTATCACACAAAGGGTGCATTAGGGCGAAATGAATGTAAAATTGATGAAATTGGCACTAATAACGGGAAACGAGAATAATACTTGGCTGCTGCCACTCATTCACTCTTACAGAGTGCCAGCCAATTTCCTTGTTTCCAGTTGTAATATTAGAGCACGATTAATAGAGCAAAGGAAAGAGTAGGTAATTCTATACAAAAGTAAAATAGAAATATATCTGATTTTTTCTCTCTCTTCTCTCTGCTTTGGTATAAAACCTAGTGGAGCAAATGTTAACAGGGAAATTACCCTGATGAAGGGGTTACTCTCCATTATTGTATTGCAGTAGACAAAGTCATTACAGCTAATTCGAGTAAATTACTGACGACACTCCACTCTCATTCATGCAACACTCAATTTCTCTCTCCTCTCTTCTATGATGTGGTTTGACTGGCCAGAAAATGCCCGAGTTGTGTCGGGATACTTTACCCGGGATTGTAACACAGAAAAGGGTTTAATTTTGTGGAGATGATGTAAGAGCATCACATCATTTTTGCCTCTCAACAGCACAGAGTTGTAGTATAAGTGGACCCATCTGCATAATCAAGTAGAGAGTGAGAGAGTTAGAAAATTGGGACAAAATTACCCTGAAAATTGCACACACTTTCCCTTTCTCTTGCATGAGTTCGTTTTGAAGAGGAAGGGAAAGTGAAATGCAGAGACTACCTTTTTGTTCTGGCGTTGTGTAGTATGATGCATTGTATTCGCTGAGATTTTAGAATTGTGTGAAAAATTCTGTAAAGCTCTCCATCGCATTATTCATATTATTAACATCACACACTTGAGTTGAAGAGGGATTCATAAATAAAGTGAATAAAACTCTGAGCTGGAATGAAATGGGGGTAATTGTGAGTTAATTGAGAGTAAAAATATACTCATTATGTAATTTGGTTCATGTGTTTCAGGTATGGTTTCAAAACAGGAGAGCCAAGTACAGAAAACGAGAAAAGAGTATTGGTACACCGGGGCCAGGCCCGCATGGGATTCA
>JAHZNA010005397.1:0-12372 GCA_027743935.1 Sinodicranocentrus sp. ZH6 | reverse complement strand
CAAGAATACAACCCACTCACTCAATATGAATATGAGCTCACTGAATATGAGGATATAGCCGTATATTTTAATCAACCTCTTTCTAATTTTCCTCCATTTATTTGAAGGATTACCCCAATTAAGGAGCTTCATACTTTAGTTGATTACAAAACACCATTCTCACCTGTGATTGCGGAAAACAGGATCGGGATATTTATTTATTCGATTCAGAGCAAAGTTTAACATGCACAACAACATGTTAGAGTTACCTTTAGAATTACTTGATAAAAACCGAAATAATGTGTTACGGACGGAGTAGTAGAAGCAGGAACAGGAAGAATGAACATGAACATCACAAGCAAAGGGAACTCATTCAACTAAACATCAATCAAGCCTATTATCATTATCATTATTACCTCGTATTTATTAAACAATAGGGAAGCGTAAAACAACATGATATGAGTATGATCATAACAACACAAAAAAGCTAATATTTTGAAAACATGAAACATGTCCCTATATTTCCGCACAGATTTGCATGTAGACCAAAATTTTGTATTATATTTATAGTTAAATAAATAGTATTTAATCCGTAGTGATTTAATTTACACGTAATTTATAATCTATTCATCAAAATAACTGTTGCTGTCCAATTAGCTAAAGCGAGATAAGCCCGGACATTCCTAATCGGTCCAATGGAATATCCTATTGCTCCACACGCGTTCAGTTGTCGTTTCTGCTGACGCGTTAACTTTCTCCCTCTCCAGTACTTCTTGAAGTGAATCCCATTTCTCCTTGGTACATCTGCTATCGTGATAAGGATGAAGTTGACTGTGAGGCAAATCCTGAATACTAAGGGGCACGCTAGGTATACCAAAAGGGGTAAGGTGTCACGCATCATTATCATTCCATATCCTGCCGTACTGCACAGCACGTTTTCCACAATCACAAGAACAAAGAGAAACTCGCTCATTGTGAAATTTGCCACCCCCAAGATTATATATGTGCGACCAAAGCACACGCAGCAGGATCGAAAATTCTCTCATTTGAACTTCGACTCATGTCCCAGCCGCATCGTTGTAAGACAATTCTTGAATTTCTTCTATAACAATGAGGGCAATCAAAGGTAGAGAAACTACAACTCCTCCAAAAACGAGTGTGGCAACCCCATAGATAACCCCGGCAAATGTTTTGATTCCATGTTTGAGAAGTGGAGTGGTGGGAAGCTGCCCAATAAGCATTTTAATTGCGAGTTGAATTGGATCCTTTGAGGAACAATCTGTGGAGTTTTCCTTCTGTTGTCTCCACAATTTGAGCAGCACTCGCTATTTGATAAGCTTCCACCAAGTGCAAGCACTGGGTGCACCCATAGCTGAGCTCTTTTTGGAACTTCATTGTGGTCAACCAAGTGGCTATTGCAATGCAGACAAGACATGTACAGAAAAGGTAGAAAATGGCTTGTTCCACTTTTTGGGGGTCTTTGAAGCCAAGTGAACCTCCCAAAAAACATGACTAGGATAATCATTACATAAAGGATTGCGGGCTGTGCAAATTTAAATAATTTTGTGTTACTCCATGGGTGCGGAATCACTGATTTCGTTGACCTATCGTAGTAAAGGGGAATACCAGGAAGATACTGAAGTTTGCCGTGGATTTCTAGTACGTCAGGAGTGAACAGTGACATTGTTGTTTTTACTTTTTTCATGCACGGGCAATGCACAATATGAGGATTACAATAAGCATATAAAAATGTCTGCATTATTATTCTCCTGCGAATGTCAAATCAATAAAAATCAGCAAACCAAGCAAGGTTTGCATTGCAAGCAAACAGGTATATTTCGACGACGTGTACATAAAATACAGAATATAAACCTTCAGGATAACCCGCTCACTGATTTCAAATTCTATCTTTAAACATTTCCGCTCACTTTATCAATAGCTTAATTTCTCCCGCTTAATGACACACACACATACATTTAATGTAGTGGTACCGCTGTACACTCACTGTACCGAAGAATCGGCTAGTGATCGAAATTTGAGTAGAGGCAAATCAAAGTGACCAAGTTGTTCGCAATGGCTGTCATAATATGGAGTGCAGTCATGTGCGTGACCATTTTAACAATGTCTCCAACTTTGAATCCAAACATTGGACAAGCTTTCAACTGCTTTCTCTGCAGCTTCGTTATAACATTAGCTTTCCAAAATACAACAAACTGCTTCGATCTATCGTTCGGGATGGAGCCTAACTCGATAAGGAGAAAGCAGATGATAACGCAAACCGGAACTACAAGGACAGATCCCAGGTAGACAAAAATGTTCATCTTGCTAAATAACATGAGAGACACAAATCCACCACAAGCACCGATAGGAACACCCATTTCCAGTAAAACTTGAAGAAATTCTTTTGTTGCGTTTCCACCGACCATTGTGAGAATCCGGATCTTCTGGAAGATGGCGTAGTGTCGAGGAAAGATGACGCGATTCCTTGGACCACCCCATGATTTTGGGAAAAAGTCTTTGGAAAAAATGCAAATCCCCTCAAGAAAAATCACTGCTCCGGTAATCAAGGAAAGGGTGTGGAGTGCGGCATGAAAAATTATTAAGGAATAACCGATCCCGATCAAAATTCTGCAGAAGATATTTTGAAATTGAAAGTTGAACAGGAGGAGAAGCTGTTGAAGAGGATCAATTCTTCCCACAAGTGGAAGTCCGCCTACAATCAAAGGAAAACCCATACAGACGCAAACCATCGAGTAGATAAGCAATTCCAAGATTCCTGGTTTTCGCAAGAGACTTGGCACACTCGGCTTGATTTTCAAACCAATGAGGACTTCATTGACTACAAATATGCACTCTGATCCACGGTCTCTCAAAGTTGTCATGGCGCTATAGGATATTGTGTATGCTCCAGTGAGCACCACCTGGAGAGCGAGTTCTGTCATGTCGGGTTTCAGTTTCCAGTGTTTCTGAAGGTACAAGATTCTCCAGATCGTGACACATCGAAAGATTTTTATAAGCCAGAGAATATTTCTAAATCTTTTATTCTTGTTATAATTGAGGTTCACCTCTGCCCGCCCTTTTACAACGCTATAGAAGAGTATGGGCGTGGTCAGTTTTTGCATTAGAATGTAAAAATTCAATGATCCCTGTGAAGCACTCATTTTTACCACGGCCCTGGTCCAACATTGACTCAAAACTGAATTACCTTTTGTATGAAATATCCTTTAACTGACTTTTGTATCACATGTTCCCTGTGTGCGCACACGTGTGTTCGTTTGGAGCCTTGTGCAAGTAGCAAAGTATATCTGGCTATTTGATTAGGTTATCAGTTTAACCTTGATAACTTCGTTCTTGAGCTGAAGTAGATATAAATTGATTTTTTTTTCAAATTACTTTAGGTATTGAATTTAATCAAAAAAATCATTGCGATTCTTCAATTTCCGATTTGGAATAACAGAGAATTTGCTTAACAGCAGGACTGAAATCAATAGATTCTCGATTATTTCTTTAAATTATGAAAAATAATTAAACAAGTCGATATTATGCCTTACGCTATCGCAGGACTGCTTTATACAATTTGATTTACTTTTAACTATATTTTGTTTAAAAAATCTATCATCTCAGTTTTTATCGGATTAATGCATGCACCTCTAATTTTCACCTTTCTCATCTATCGCATTTTAATTTTTGAGGTGAATCTTGGGTCAGAGATATACCTAAATAATTAACCCGGAAAAATATGCAAGGCACGTGTTTGACAGTGACACACGTATTTAATTGTATTGTAAAGCATCACAATCATATTTTCCTGACAATTAACTGCTAACTCTTTCCCCTCTACTGGCACATGATATCTGTACAATGTTGCATACAGATCTGGATAAAATAAAATATACCTAGACAGTTGATTAATAATTCTTAAAATGACTTTAAGGAATATTAATATAATGTATTATTGCATTACGTCTTTTAATAAAACAACTTGACAGAATCTCTGTCTGCTAATGTATTCTTGCACACGAACTCTGAATGCAACTCGACTAGTAGACTGATTGTGAGTGTTGTCGGTAGAAGTCAAACTTGTAAATTGTAAATTTCCAGACGCCTGGCTAAAATAGTGAATAAATTAGTGCGTCATATTCTCAGTTCATCTACTGGAAAGCAATAACCGTTTTTTAATTACTAATTAGCATTGAATATTGAGGCTGTCAGAGTTCTCTTTGAGTTAGACGGGTGGACACGACAAAAAGAAATTTGCATGAAGATATGTCACGATTAGGGATTCTTAAGGAGTATATAAAAAGCTTCCAAGTTGTCTTTGACTGTATATCAGTTTTCATTTCCCGATTTTTGTAGTTCTTATCAGAAAGTGAAGATCTTTTGAAACCTCTCCCAATAAGGTATGCAAAAGTTTTAAAAATTTTGATGCTGATATTTATCACAGAATCATCAGTACACGACAATTTATCATTTTAATTGGTACATTTCCCAGATGTCAAAATTCAACATAACTTTGGTGGTCTTCGTCGCTGTAGCTTTGGCTGTAGTCACTGGTGCCCCAGCGGATTCCACTACTACAGCGCCAGGAGGTGGACTAACATTACCACCTTTACCATCATTGACTCAACTGCTAGCGCCTTTCACACAATTTACTCAGTTCCTTCAACTATTTGGGTCAAGTTTAGGACTTTCTCCTGCGGCACTTCAGAATCTTCTGAAACCACCTACGGTAGGACTTGGATTACAGCTTATGCCTCTCGGTGCCGTGCAAGCTCAAGCTCAAATCCTTCCAGATGTGATGGGTTAAGGTCACATCACCCAAACTAAATTATCAGGCAGTGAAATGAATCCACGTTGTATTTTTCCTTGCGTCTTATGACGATGTTCAAAATCGCAATCCATAAATAAAAATATTTGCACTTTTCTCTTAATCCAGGTGTGTCTATAAAATCCCAAAATGCATAGTATAAGGATTGTGTAATTTATACTAATGAGGGTCAAAAACAAAAAGGAAAACAAATTGCGGGACCCCATTAACAGTAGACAGGTGAAGGAATTTCCACTTTTGAACTTTCAATTTTTAGGCACTCCAAAAGACAAAAACTTACGACTGATTTTCGGTTCAACTTTGACAGAATCCTGGATTTATTATTATCGATTAAGTAAAATCTTGTATAGGATATTGAAGATAGAAATAATCGTGTCTCACACGCTTGTAAAATTATTAACGAGTTAGCAGTTAGCATAAAATATTTAATGATGCATGGCTATCTAGGCTCTAGTCTAAGCGACTTTTTGTCCACCTTCTTGTGAATTCGAAACTGGAGCTAAAAATGGATTGTGGATTTCAAGTTGATAAAATGACTTGGAAGAAAGACAATCAGTGGGGGTGTTTTTCTTATCGAGATCTTCATTAGAGATGAGACTTTGCATTGGTTTCTCTTTGAACAGTTCGTATTTCACCTGATAAACAATATTTGAAGAGTTTTTAGATGAAAAATATCAGCGATAATTAGAAAAGTGATTGTAATTGATTTTTTGCCAACCGTTTCCACTCCCGTCATGACTCGGCGAATGTTATCAAAAGAGAGTTTTCTCAAGTCGCTCAATGCCCAACCCCGCTCTACAAGAGCTTCGAAGAGGAAAGGATATTTGGAAACGTCTTCGAGTCCGTGAGGCACACTGGGAAAAAAATACGAAGGGATTTAGCTGATATACAAATTACAACTTATCTTTCTTCATTTCATAATCTCACCTATCAACACCATCATAATCTCCTCCTAGACCAATATGGTTTGACCCAATGAGGTCACGAATGTGCTCGATGTGATCTGTAATCACCAGAAAAGATAAGGATAGCGAAGATAAAATAGATAAGACAAAGTTTCTTTCATAAAGTTGCATACCAATGACGTCATATAAGGTCGCATTTTTTGTACTGTCGCATTGAACAAAGGCACTGTAAAAGTTGACCATGATGATACCTCCATTCTCTTTCTATGGAAGGAGTTAAAAGCAGAATTAACTTGGATTCACAAGTTTTCAAATGGATACTTTTCATCATGGGATTTCACACAAAGTTACCAAAAGTTGAAGCACTTCATCTCCCACGTTTCTGGGATGGTCGCAAATGGCTTTTGCTCCAGAATGAGAAAATAGCACAGGAGCCTTGGATCTCGCTAGGGCATGCTTCATTGTCGCTTCAGAAACATGAGATAAGTCAATCATCATCCCTATCCGATTCATCTCGTCGATAAGCTCTAATCCGAATTCGGATAAGCCTTGGTTATCCGCTATAATCGGATTCTCTTTTTTGTCAACGAGGGAACTATCCACCCTGCACAAACCCCACTTCCGATTTAAACAATTTCCCAGCGTAAGGTAATCTATATGCGGTAAATGTAATTTAGGTATACCATGGCGTGTTGCAGTTATGTGTTAATGTCAAATATCGCACTCCAAGTGCGTACATTTGCCTCAGAATTGCAGCACTGTATTGAATAGAATGACCTCCTTCGATGCCAATTAAACTTGCAATTTTTTTATTCACCACTGCAGCCAAGATATCTTGAGAGGAATTGAATAGCAAAAGAAGGAGTGTTTTTGAAGGATTTTCGAAACTTGAAAATTTAAAGTTTATTATTATTACCATCTGCCCTGGAGCAAAACTGGAAGTCATCTGGATACTCTTGGATCATTCTATGGATGACATCAATCTGTTCCAGAGTTTGGCTCACGGCATCTTTTCCCTGGCTAGAAGAGCATTCCGTATATGCAACCCAAAACTTGACAAAGAATTTTTTTTAAAAATATTTTAATTATTTATCTTAAAGTGTTTGAAACTATTTCCTATCCAATCCTACCAGCCCACCAACGTGACCCTTTTTTAATCTCGGGATATCTGTGTAAGACTCATTATAACTCGCCCACGGCTCCACTTTGGTCAAATCTTGAGAAAAGTTCACTTTCCTCAAGTCATTCTGCACCAACTTCCTCAAATTCCAAGGGAGATCGTTATGCCTAGAAAAAGTATTCCAGTCAGAACAATGCCCAGTTTTGTCAATACAATCTTTTTTCATACCCATCAATCACCGGAAATCTCTCCAAAACATATATCGCCTTTTCAAAGGATGTCATTGGAGGCAACATCTGAAAGTCTTCTTCACCTTTCATCTTAGCTGGAGAAGCTTTGTCTTTCGAAGATTTCCACGGAAGCTCAAAAATCACAACTCCAAGAAGCACCGCAGTTGCAACACAAGCGAAGATGATAAGAATCACGATAATCTTTGATCTTGTCTCAGCTATAACAAAAAAATTATCACGGCTATCCAGCTCACCCATGCAATTAAATACTTATAAATTTAATTGCTCTGAATATCTTTACCACTTATCAAGGCCATGGTCACGCTACGATTTGGGATAACTGCTCCTTTGCAAATCTCTAGTTCCAGCCGTCTCGCCTGCAAATCAATGACTAACGCAACTTTTTTCTCTGGAGATGCAATTGATTTCTGGATATACTACTATGTGATCACTCTTATTGGAAGAAAATCCACATAAGTGAAAAGATTCCAGAGGTTTTTTTCTAAGCTAAATTTAGCTTCAAATGAAAAACGTGTCGTGCCAAAGAACCTTGTTCAACTTCAGCTCTGGTCCATGCTCTACTCGAAAGTAGCAAAAAATCGTGACAAGACGGGACGAGGTGCATGAGTTTATATCCAGATACCTATTCATGATCTAGAGGAACAGACAACTGAGTCACGTCAGCGTTTCTTATGAATCACTTATCCCATCGTCAGCTCTTGTTGACTTGAAAACCTCATTGAAAAAAGGTTCTTTTGGTATCGCTATCGAAAGATGAGGATGTAGTGATGATAATGATACTTGGAATGAATGCCTCTATTGTTAGCAGACTTTTATTGGTTTTTATGGCCAATTCCCAAACAAGTATTGAATGCTTGTATAAGAGGAAAGAATATGTATTGTGAGCTTGAGTCCCTCCTATCGGGCTTGAGGGAGACAGCTGGACAGAAAAAGAATGTCGATTAAATTAGAAATCGTAAAGGAATTTTTATGTTGTAATTTAATTTTGTTATGAGACAAAATTCTCAGAAATGATGACAAATTGTGTTACTTTTTATCTGACGAAGGAAAAATGAATTTTATCAAGGGAGGATACACATATTATTTCACAGGTAATGGAAGAATTTGATTTAACGACAATGAGTTCAATTTGACTGGAGAGCTTCCTCCGGTATCTGGAGGAAATTCAATTATTTCCTGTGGCTCATTTTTCCAATAGTTTAAAATCATTTGTGAAGCTTTTTCCCCGATCATTATTGCGGGTGCGTTAAGATTCGCGTTAGGAATGACTGGCATTACTGAAGCATCCACGACGCGAAGTCCTTGGACACCTTTGACGCTGAAAGATTCGACGAACTAGACTCATTTCGAACTTAGTCAAATAAAAGTAGAAGCTGTGTAATTTACCTCAAGTTTGAATGAAGCACTGCCATGGGATCTGAGGCAGTACCAAATTTAGCAGTGCAGCATTGATGCCAAAGGGTTTTCGTGAGGTGGCGTATGTAGCACTCAAAATATTCATCAGATTTCTCTGGATGCTGGCGACATCCAGGATATTTCACTCCGGGAGAAAATTTAGCTCCGTATTTTTGCCATGTTTGTGTCTCCTCAAAGACTTTCATGAGATAGCGCATCCCCTCCACCATCATCTTCATGTCGTCATAATTTTCAAAAAATTTAGGGTCCATATCTGGATGTTGGAATGGATCTTCTGAGCGAACCTTTAGTGTTCCAGAGGATCTAGGGCGGGCCAAGACGAGGATAACAAATGCTGAGCTGGCACCTTGAAATGGCTTTAGATAATCCACGAAAGCGTCCTCCTTGAGACCAAATACATTAGCGAATTGATCTGCAAGATCTTGGCCTACTCCAAGTGGTGAAAAAATTAACTGCACATCAGGCCACAATGGATTGGAAGATAAGCTGGAGGAAATGAAGCCCATTCCTGAAACCACACTAAATGTCAAGGGTCCTTGCCCTTTAAATTGATAATCAAGGACAGACTGATATGTCACGTTTTTTTCGACTGTCACAGATACAGACTCATTGAAAATAAATGGTCCAACAACGGTCATAAGCGAAAACCTTCCTTGCCACGAGATTCTTTTGGTAAGTTACTCCAACAGCTTCAAGCTTATCATTCAAGATAACTTTTGTGACGTGAGCAAACTTGACGATTTTTACATTTCTTCGGTTCTCCATTGGTTTTATGAATGAAGTGTAAGCTCCTGCTCGACGTCCTTGTTTAGTAGTCACGTCCACGTAGGAAAACCCAGGCTTTTGCATTCCATTATAATCTTCTCCAGACTGGATTCCAAGTTCTTTCGCCGACTCCACCCATTCTTTCGCTAGAGGCTCGAAGTTCAACTTGGAAACGCGAAGAGGTCCCCCTTTTCCGTGAAATTTGTCATCGGGATAATTTCCATCGTAGTCTTGAGACTTTTTGAAAAACTTTAAGACATTTTGATAACTCCAACTCGAGTCTTTGGAAATTTGCGCCAAGTTATCGTAATCAAAGGGACTGCCTCTCACGTAAAGCATGAAATTGAGGATACTCGTTCCCCCTAAAACTTTCCCCCTGGGCCAGCGCATTCTTTGATTGGGACAGGTGTAACAGGATCCAGTTAGTGGAACAGTTCTATATTTCCAGTCAGTTCCAGCGTGCAGATTGAACGGGGCCATGAGAGGAACAGCATTTAATGGTGTTGGTTCCCCACCTGCCTCCAAAAGGAGAACGGAATATTTCCCACTTTCGGAAAGACGGTATGCAACCACTGCTCCAGAAGATCCGGCGCCCACTTGAAGAAACAAATTGTAAAAATGTAAAAATAAGAATCCAGCTCAATGTGTAAGTTTGGCGTGCGTACCCACAATAAAGTCAAAAGTATTTTTGGAAAGTCCCGGAATATAATCAGGTATAACGGAATCCTTCACTTGTTGATAAGCCACCCAGTGATTGGTGAAAGCTGCGACGAGCAGGATTGCAGTAGAATATCCCAATATTTGGAAAGGTATGTGTAAAATATCGAAAAGGCTTTTCACCACCTCCAAGCTGGACATTCCCATTGTAAAATTCCAAAGCTCGACGGTATGCAGATCAAAGGATTGGAAGAAAAACTGTCAAAAGTCGTACATAACGGTACAAATAAAGATTATTACCTTGCAAAAAATAATGCTTAGGAAGTTACTGGTGAGTCACTAAAAAGTAAATAAAAGCCATGAAGAAATGAGATTTGTTTAGGTTACGCACGCAGTCAGATGTACACTTTGAAATGAAACCGTTACACATGCACTATTTAAATGGTGTCATCAATCGGAGATCAATTACATTTTGTACCTTTGGCTCACCACTTGAATAAGCAGTAATCAATAAATCAATTTACGGATGTCTGCCGCATTCTTACAGAAAGTCAAATTATGGTGCTTAATAAGTTGACATTTTTAACGTGGATGGCTTTTGTTATTATGGATGGTCATATCTTCATATTTCATATACATAATGTTAATATGAGCATTTTGTGACGCAGTTCCAGAGTTTTACTACTCTTTGTCATGCTTTATGGATTGCTCAATGAAGGAAAAGATTTATACCTCACTTGCGTTGCATTCTTACAATGCATTGCAATGGCTGGCTACGGTTAAAAAGACAACTTTTTTTTCTATTTTGCAAAGACCTGCACTTCAATGTAAAAACCGTGTGGATCAATCAATTTTTGTTTTCTTCGTAAATCGATTAGCAAAATTTCTGCAAGCTGAATAAGTTATTCATTTTATTCTACGTACAATTTCCTTCGTCCATTCAGTCCTGCATGTTATATCAACTTTTTTTTAAAAAAGACCTACATTGCAGCTAACCTAAATTGACGCCACATTGACAACAACATAAAATACGAAAACTATGCTTGCAGTAGTTTAGTAAGTAAATTCCTAGTTTCGAACCAACTTGCCGAATACATCTGCTCCACTCATCATGATCACTCAAGTGCACATTACCACTTTTAAAATCCACGATGCCCTGTTCTTCTACATGTACCCTTTTGTAATCGGATGGAATATAGATTACACCAAACTTCAAGTTACCAAACCCTACTATAAATGGGTGCCCTTTCTCTTTGTTTTCCTTTGGATGTTCATTGTCTGCTTGTGCTTGGCCTTCGTAGCCTTCAAATACGGTCACGTAACATCTCATCCAGAATTTGGGAAGCTCAACTACATAGTTCAAATTTTGTCCGGGGTTGTCTTCTCTTGCGCTCTTGTTGTCTTTCTTGCAGCAATCCCAAACATACACTCTCTTGTCTACGCGTTTAATGCTTTTATCCAAATGGAGAAAGAGCTAATAGCTGGTAATTGAGGTGAACAATATTTATAAGCATGTCAAAAGGCATCTAACATTTTCTCTTTTAATTTCCCAGATTACCCGGACAGGCACGGAGCAAGAGATGACCACAAGGCTATGAGAAATATACTTCCTTTTCTACAGGTCATATGCGGTTTCAGTCCTTATTTTCTAATTGTCTTAGGTTGCTACATGCACTTCGATGTTGGCTACTTCATCCAAGACGAATTCCTTCCGAACCCGATGTACCGTGATATGCAAACTATCCTCCTTTCCGTACTTTTCCGCATCCTGCTAATTTATCCACTGATGATTGAAGGATCAAGGTCAATTGCCCAATTTCTGACACTTGTCTTTATCCTTGCGGAGTCTATACTGAGCATCATGAAAGCCCTTGAGCAAAGGGTGAACCGCTACTCCTCCTTTTCTCCGTTGTACACCCGCCTCAGCTGTATTTACAAAATGATTGAGCCGTTGGCCAGCCTTATTATCTACTTTCTCCTCGTCGTTTTATTTTGGATTGTCGTAGGATGCTGCTGGGTGTGCGTCAATGGACACGACAAACTTCCTCCGTTTGTATATTTCTCTTTTGTCATTTCCACCATAATACTTCTCGGAATCCAGGTTATCACTTTGCCAAAGTTAACGGCGTTGACTACTCTTGCAAATAGGATTGTGACGACGCAGCGGAAACGAATACAATTTGCGTATGCTGCAGGTTCTGGAAATAGGTTGAATTTGAGGGTATCCCTAAAACAAGCTAATGCTCTCCGTTCTTTGAAATTCAAGTATGGTCCGTTTTTCTATCTTGAAAAGGACTTTATTATTCATCATCTTTCGATGATTTTGCAACGCACATTTGACGTCATTATGGTTGTCGAATTTTGAAATTTATTTTGCAACGCACTTTAAACTAGGTTGTTTTAATTAACATGCTTACTCTATGCTAACATTCTATGAGCTTATTTATTTAT
>JAHZNA010005396.1:0-15308 GCA_027743935.1 Sinodicranocentrus sp. ZH6 | reverse complement strand
CTAGTGGGTAGTTATGCTAATTAGTATTGCAAACATATTTAAATATGAACAAAGGTCTCGTTTTCCTGTCGTATATCTTGAGATAGTCGGAAGCTACATTTGAATAGACGTGCTGTATTTATTTGAGCTTCAGTCGTCTCTAATATGATACGCATGCATATTCTGTAAAATATAAGCTTCAAACTGAAATCTGACAGCTACAAGGCGATATGATCCAGCTAATCAAAGTGTAGCCAGGGGCCATAACTTTAATGTAAAATTTTCACATGCAACTTTCCAGGATTCTCTAAACGGACTAATGGGACTTGGCAAATCATGTTGGGCAGAATGCCGTGAAACACTCCAACGTCTTCTCTCTTCGTCAGAGTCTGTACTTCGGGATTCTGCTCTGAGAAGCACGTAAGTGACAAAATGAGAAACTTTTTCTATTCCTTTATTTCTCTTGGAGTTTGACAGACGACGACGAAGTTTCTCTTGAATTTATTATGAGAGAAGTGAATTATCCGATAAATCGATTCTGGAAGGTATTCTATGCTAAATGTACGAAAGTTGTATAAGTAAATAGGCATGTTATGTGATAAAATTACAGGGCATTAGTTTCTCAGTCCGACGTCACTATGCATCTCCCAGCGAGAATTGGCGACTACACAGATTTCTATTCATCGATCGATCATGCAACTAATGTGGGAACCATGTTTCGAGGAAAAGAAAACGCTTTGATGCCGAATTGGTGAGTGGGGATTAACGAGATGTTTTTTTCCTTACTTGACGATGTGTGCATATAATATCCTACCTTTGAAGATTCCAACAAATGTATAGTACAATATACTTCTAGCATAATTTCTAAATTTAGGTTAATTTGCTATACACGTCATCATGTACACATATGTATTGTCATTGCGTACATATATGCTTCCACCTGAAGGACAATGCAATCTCCATTTAATTTGGTGGTTAAAACACTATCCTTCTCACACATAAGGATAGAAAACATAGGGAATGGATTAATGGATCTTTTTCGGCAGCAGCGTTGTCGTCACACTTTTCCCCAAACATTTTTGCCTTTTTCCTGAAGCTCATTTCCTACCCGCTTTCATCCTTGTCTAATCCTACCAGAAAAATAGAAAGTTTTTACGCTTTAATTAAAACCGCAACTGGGTCAATTTCTCATGACGCTGTCCGTCTAATTATGAAGTTATGAGGAGAAGGAAAGGTCTGCAAAGAGGAGGTATAGGTATATTGTTAGAAAACCATGATATTATACAATACAACTCAGTTCAGTCAGATAGCTATAAGTTACTGGCTAGTATATCATCACTTGAATATCGGGTAGGTATATGACTATTACATATTGAGAAATTTATTTAGGTCTACAAAACTCTATTCATACTCGAGTAGCGTTTTTATTGTTTAAACATATAACATATGAGAATGCAAACACAATAAGTTTAAGTGGTCTGCTATGGTGGTAATGTTATTTATTTTGGGATATAACTTTAAATTACCTGTATTCGTTTCCCCAAATAATAACAATGTGAGAAACGACCTATTTTACAGGAAATACATCGACGTAAGCAACCAGAAGCTTAAAACTTCCATGCATGGTCTATTTCCATGCGTGAAATGTGAAACAATTTTATATTTCGCTTACCTTCTCTTGCGTGATATAACATACAACCATTCTTTTTATGAGATTAGCCTTAATGAAAATTTCTTTTGTTCAAGAAATATTAAAATGGATTTTTCTTATACCTAACTGCTAACCACGTTATAGAAGAAGCATGAATAGTTTAAAAATCCAGCTACGTTTCTAGTCTAAGTTTTTCTATTTTTTATCTTTGAAGCCGAGAACACCAACGAAGAGACTACAGTGTGTCACTCCAATTTCCGCCACATGTACTGGACCATGAAGCAACAACTTGCTCATCACACTATAACCGGATGTAATGTAAACTCTGGAGACTTACTTGCTTCTGGGACAATTTCTGGCCCGGTATGATGAAATGGAAAAACTTTTTTGGCATATATAAGCCATTATATATGTATAAAAGCTTTTTAGAGTCAGACTTCATACACGATGCGTTATCTGCGTAATGTACCTCATCATGGATCTTGTGGAGGTTCATTATATTAAAGGACATGATATTTTTGTTTGCGGGTAGTGTGTTCAATCCCGGCCAAAATTTGATAATATGGTCATAAACTCGTCTGTGAACATGAGCTCAAATTACATTTCATTATGTGTGCTTATGAATCTCTCAGATTTCGTTAAATCTTCCCGTCTTTGCTCTCACCCTACTCACAAGATTACATTTCAAATGTTAGACATGAAGCAAAACAGAAGATTTAAATCACAAGATGTAGAACAGACTTAAGATAACTTCATTTCCTTTCCTACTGAAGACTCACAAAAGGAAAGCTCCCTCCTAGAATACTTCGAACCAGTATTTCTGGTAATGGATTTGATGGCATGGATGGGTATGTCAATTTAAGGTCTCTGCCATGACCAGTCTTTTAGTACCGACATTTAAACCCTTGTTGCTTCCGGTAAATGTGGAAAATAATTATTGCTTGGAGCCGCAAGCCAATTTTGCAAGTTTTACACTCCACACAGACAAGCATGTGAGCTAGTATAAGTAGGTGCATTTCCTGTCATTTCATTTCAAAATGAACAAAAAGCCGCAAAGCACAGATATACCTTCCCTTTGAATACACTAAACTTATATGTGATATCCTTGTAATAAAAAATATTGTGCGATGCAACATTATCCATGCAGACACCTGAGTCATACGGTTCGATGCTGGAACTCAGTTGGAGAGGAACGAAGCCCATCCAGATGAAAGATGGAAGTACACGTAATTTCCTTAAAGACGGAGATGAGGTTATTATCCGAGGTACGTCTGTGAATACCTAAAAATACGCTAAAAAATTATATCTGTTTTTCCAACGTGCATGTAGTAGTGGCCTGTTTTATACTCTGCTACCTTTCCTTTCTTCAGGGTGTTATACAAGGTTACGCTTTCAAGGAAAATTATGTTTTGCAATTTCACATACGATATTACTTTTACTTTTAGTCGAGGTAGTAGCAGAAGTCTATAAAACCCTTTTCTTTATTCTATTATCCTCTGGAACAACTTTGCTCCTATCTTATTTATATGGATATAACGCCTCCTACGAACTATTTTGTATTATCTAGCAGAGCTCCAACTGGTAGTTTTCTTTTACCATGCCATGAAATAACTTTACCGTGTTGCTTGCCCTGGTTCTCCTTTCTCCTTACAGCTTGCTACATTATTATGTCTCACATGAGTCATTTTGCATGAGTTACATTAGACTCGTATTTCCTGTTGCGACTTTGTACTCTTCTTTCCCTACAGGAATTGCTGAGGGAGACGGATACCGAGTCGGATTTGGGAAATGTACTGGAGTGGTCCTTCCCGCAATGCCGCTTTCTTTTTAAGAGTATGAACATCAACATCGCTACTATACTGGATTGAACCCACACAGAAATGCACACAAAAGGAGCTTGTTAGTTTGCGTCATTATTTTTACTATATGAAAAACAGAGATGGTATTTTTCCATGTGTACCTTGTTGACAATACATTTTACGCCAGCTTCATGGGCTGAAAACTCATCAATGATTCAAAGAAGACGGAAAAATAAAGTGCAGCTTAATAATACTACCTTAATACATAAGCGTAAAATAACCTTCTGTTTCAATGCAGTATTTGCAGAATCTCTTTCTTAACTTTTATTTCATTAGCATAAGTTTGTATAGTGGGTGTAATAGTACGAACCTCTTTTAAAAAACAATTAACATTGGTGCGCGATCGGAAGTATTTTCCAAATCAAATCTTTTTCTTTTGTGGTGACTCCATTTTTAATCTTTACTTCGTATAAAATTAAAAAATAATAGAAATAAAATCTTAATAAAAGCGGTTCATTCATTTTTACTTGTTGAACAAATCTAATATTCTCCTCACTCATTAAGCTGCTACATAAGTGTCAATGTGCTACATCAACAAAATCAACAGCAAAGATTACATACATTAATCAATCATCATCATCATCATCATCAATCAACAGCAAAGATGCAAAGATTACGCACATGTAACGTAGAGTTAGAGTTATATTAGTGGTATATATCTATACTACGTTGTCTTTGCATGTGTTTACTTACCAGTAAAAATATCGATTAGCGTGTTTTTGCAGTGGAAAATGTATAGATTAAATTATTAATTTTACACAGTACAATGAGATGGTCCCTACATTTTAAATGACTACTGGGGCAACTGGGGTACAGGGGTAAACCATTTGTTCTCATTGTTTGTCTAAATTATCCGTTGACTGCTGTAAACAAGGCCATTTGAATGCACCATCAGATTATCTTGCACGCTAACGTGAAAGTTTATAGTCGTCATTTATAAGATACGAGAATTAAATGCTCGGTTGAACTGATCGTTCCTTTATCACATCGATATGTAATAACAGATAGTATACATTTGCGATCTATAATCTTAATTTTAGCACCATCCTTCATTTTTTATCTTTGTAGATACTTCTAAATAATGATTGTCACCGTCACCGTACAGTACAGTAGTTTGTGAATGGACTCATTTTAATGTAGTCCATATATTGTTTAAATTATTAAAACGCCATGGACCATATGATGCCACTCCATGCCAGCCATTCATTGCTACTTAGGCTTTTGCAGTTTGTGCGTCATATGAAGCGCGTTAAATAAGTTAACCTTGTTGTAACCTAACCGTTGTTGAGGAGCACCATAAATATTTCCAAAACTAACCGCGTGGCTTAAATTTTTTTCACCGAATGGAATCATCGGTGCTCCTGCACCTGGTCGTCCCCATAGATTATCCCAAGTTTGAAAATGTCGTTCCGTAGCAAGTCTATCGGTTTCCTGCTGCTTTCTCGACAGCCACTCTTTTTCTCTTAGCTGTGAGGATAGGTTTTCAGCAACTTCGTTAGGTTTGACAGGATGAAAGAACTCGTTTCTTGGGGAGCTAAAAATGAATGTAATAAAAATCTGCAAATGATCCTATATTTAAAACGTCTGCTCCAAGGTTAAACGAAATATAAAGCCGGGGATATTGAATTAACTGTATTGAACATAAAAGTACTTTCCTTACAAGCACTAAAATATGTTTCATTTATGGGCTCTTTGAACTTTTTTCGCAATCGTGTCTCACAGGGGGTTATAAAAATGAAAGAGCTATAAAGTATGGAGTATTTATTTTCTATTTTTTTACTTACTGAACATAAGGTCTAGTGACATCAGTCGAACTGAGAGTATTCAGTTTTGGTAAACTGTTGAATTTCCTCATCAAAGGGGCAAGCTCTATACCACTTTTATTATTTCCTATTCCAATCGCAGAGACTCGGTCTGAGTAGGTACTTCCAGGATGATGACGACGGAGGTGATCTGATGCAGTGGATGTATTAGTGTTATTCCCACCATTTTCGATAAAACTCTTCCTTGTTATTTCTTTTACCGCTGCGCTCCCAAGCCGACTCCTCCATTTCCTCTTCTCCTCGATTTGGTGATCAAGCTCACGTTTGTATTGAATCACCTTCTCGCGATCCATTAGGTATCTGATCGTTTGGTCAAAACCTCGAGTGTCATTTTGATGATATCGTATTTCAGGATCGCCACGAAGCACGGTTAGTAATTTACCAGATGGTGAGCGACGGGGTGAACCGGCTCCTCCCATTTGTTGAAAGGAAATAATATTCCCGAGAAAGCGGGCAGTCGGCTTCTCTAAATTCTATAAATCATTGACTCTTATAGTAAAGTGGTTTTCTGCGTTAAATGTCATTTTCAGTTATCAACATCAACAAGCATATAGTCGGTACTAAATGTTGGTAGTTTAATGGTCACATACATCACATGAGACTGACGTTGGTACACGATTTCGAATATTTGGAAACATGGGCTGATCAACGGAAGCTAACATTCCACCAATAGGTAATTTGTCACCGACAGCCGCAGTAAAACTAGGCTGGTGTGGAGAATGAGGTTTTCGAGGAGTCGATAGCGTAACTGTAAACGGAGCTGGCCCAGGGATCATTTGCGGGATTTCGACTATTGAAGTCGGAGAGTGGGACTGATGCCCTTGTTCCATTTCCTGAGGTTGGGATTGTTGTTGCTGTTTCTCACGAATTTTTGTTTGCTGCTCTTCCAGCTCTCTTTGCCTATTTTCCTTTTGCTAAAATCAAAATATTTGGGTTAACCAACAAATATGTTATAAAGCTTTGTTTGGCTTCTGTTTTATATATGTATATGGCAATTGCATTACCTCTTGCAAAAGTTTATCTTGCAATTTACTTTGCCACAACAGCATTCCATACGTTTGAGGGTCCGCCAATGCACCTCGCGTTGAAGCATTATTCAAGGAATGCTTTGAGCCACCACTGGAACGCTTATTCATCACTACTTTTATTTAAAAAAGTTCTCAAATCTCAAAAGTCGGAAGCTTCAAAGTTGCATCGAGATGCACACATTGATAATAACTATTTTATGATACAACAATCAAAATCAAATACTACAATGCGCCAAATAACATTAGGAAAATTTTGAAGTTATTTAGCTGCTGGTAAAACGCGATACGACTGAAGGCATGGTTCATGAATTGAATTATTACACACATACCTGGTACCAGACTAAGAACTTTAATCTTTATTTTTTCTCAATCACTGCCAACTGCTCTCTCCAACAAAACATTATCTGAGTAAAATCAATCACAACAACGGATGACGGAGCGGAAATACGCGTAAACAAAGTAATGCGTTCAGTTACGCGAAGTCCACAGGTTACAGGACACAGGAAATACGCTGAAGACTGCTGGCAACTACCAATACCTACTAGAGCCCAATTACAGACACAATTTACAAAAATATATCTTTATGGCCAACATTAATCAACAACGAGCAACTTCAACTAATGAAATATTACTACAACATCTCTCACTATCTCTCAGTCAGCGTCAGAAGTCAAATGGTGTCAGATCCAAATGTAGTGGCGATGTCAATGTGACCAGTTTTTTGCACTATCTCTCACACTCACAGGTTTTATAAACTAACGGTGTATCCGCGCTGCGTAGTATAATCATTTTCTCTGTTGGCCTGCTAAAATGGTATCCCAATATTTAAATCTCTAGATATCGTGACAACAAGCAACGTTCGAGGTTGTCATCATTATCGACATTAGACGAGAATGACTGCCAAATATTGGTTTTGTCAGCATTTTTGTCCAGCGTGTATTCATCTATATATGTCTTATATTACAAATATCGCAGTCCAGGAAGTGAAAAGAGAAAAGAAGAAATTCTCTAACAAGCTAACAAAGTATAGAATGTTCTCTGCTCCTTCCTCACCTCCACCGGACTTTTCTATGCAATTTTATTGTGTATGTTATGTTTCCCATGTTTCCTTCTTGTCCATTTCAATAAGTGAAGAAAGAGGTTGCACTCCGATAGAAAGATGTTTGGACTTTATTTGATCAATAACTAAACACACAAAAGCTTGACATATCCGACCGAATTTCCTCAGTTTGTCGGAGAAAATGGGGATAAGGATGGATACACTATTGTACTTGTCGTTATGTATGTCAAGTGAATGAGAAGGTGCCACATGCATAAATTACATCAGTGAAAATTGTATACTTTATTGTAATGCTTTATTGTGTACATACGTAAAATTGTGAAGGTACCTATGTCCACTACAGATCTTTAATGACCTCCTGGGTGAATCTAGCATAACAAGGGAAATGACTATGACTCTGCTATTATAGTCATTGTTACTGCAAAAACTTTGTTAAAAAATACTCTGCTGGTGAATATGCCCAAACACGCATTGAAAATATCATTATGCTTCACGAAGTTTCCCAGTCAGCAGCAGCGTCAGTCTTTTCTTTAGTATTTTTTTTTCGTTTTTGACACAAGAAAACAAAAACTGGGAGGACATTAACATTATGAATGACTTTTCTTTTGGGAAAAGTTTGAAGAAAATGGTAGGCTTTGTTCTTTTGGCTACGTGATGTTATGCAGAGAGCGCAGCTCAGAAAACTTCTGGAAAAAAGCTTGCCTTGTATAGGAAATTTCGTATAGGAAATTCAGAATGCCAGTTTTTATTATTGTCTTCGTGGTCCATTTACTACATTGATTTTAGAAACAAAAGCAAACAATTGGGTTTGCACGAAAAGCAAATTCCTCTGGATAGCTTGGCATCATTTAGGTTAAAAAGTATAACAATTTCTGCAACCATTTTCCCATTCCAAGCATCTCTGCTCATGAACATGACGAAATTACGAACCGGCAAACATCCTACTACTTTCATATGTTACACAATCATTATTGACTTTTTACAATGCAACCTAATTTCACCTATTGAGTAAGTTGGGACCTTAGGAAAAGTAAAGGAATATGGACAGTGGAGGAAGAAAAAAAGTATAATCCAATTTGCCTCTGTTTCAACAGCTAACAGCTTAAGATAGTTTTAAAATAAATTGGATTTCACTGTGTCTCACAAAATGTACGTGGAAGCTTTCTCGTGTATTATTTGTCCTGAGGGAGAGTGATGTATAAATGAACTTTTAGTGGTATAAATACATTGACAGTTACCAGCTTGTAGTGCTTTTACTTCAGAGAGTACTTCTGTCCTCTTGAGTGAATGTCAATATTAATATAGGACATCCTCTTGTTCCCGAAATGCAATTGTTTAGATAGTAATGTTTTTGGTTGATTTGTGAGCAGTAGCAATAAACCCTCTCAACTTTAAAAAGAACACAAAACAGAGACAGTTGCTGTGCAATTTATAGTAACTCCTCATTTCATTCCAGGCACATTACTGAATCTAAAAGTAGTAAACAATATACAAATTTAAGCTACTTTTGGCTACACACTAGCATATAGCAATTGAAACGGGCAGATTTATAAGGTTTTTGGCTCAATTTCATTAACACGAAATGCATGAAAATAGATTTAAATTTTTGAGATAAGAGAGAGAGAGTTTCGATAAAAGTAAAGGTTTTGATAAACAATCATGTTTTATTAACTTATGTAGCCTTTTTAAATTGCATTTTGTTTTGAAAAAATCACTTGCACCCACTACAAAAGATCGAATTCGAATTAACAATCAATATTAAGTTCAATACTCCCTTTTATTGCATTTTGTTTTGTGTACTGGAATAATTTATGTACATCTGCATATTTGAGAAGCATTCACAATCAGTTTGCCTGATGGATATCCTTCAAATGCATTAAAGTCCCAAGGAAAGCAACACTAAAGAAGTGCAACTTGCAAGGTTTTATTGCACATTCTATCGCTTATGAAGCAAATATGTTCAGCCCTTGCATTCACATCGAATACTTTAAAATACAAACATGCATGCATGGAAAAAGCATATTTGTTCCTTTCACTTTGACTGCATCCATCTCATTAATTTCCCTTTCGGGAAAAGGCACTATAATAAATGATCATGTTTTCTGACACACGTTTGCCTTGTTAGAGAACGACACAAGTGTAACATCGACATCCACTAACCCATCGTCAGTCGACGTGTTCTTTTGTGTTCTCATACGAAAAGCTGAGAAGAGAGGCTCCAAGGGATGAAAAAGAAGCTGTCAAAACTATGTGTACCGTAATATGTTTTTATGTCATTGCTGCAAGACCTTTATAAGTGAGGAGTACTAACGGATGCGTACAAATATGGAAAAACAAGTCTTCCCTGTGGTGACCCACTTTCAACGTACAAAAGCACTATATAACCAGTAAATTCTTTATCCTTGGTTGTATTCTATTCCCCTTTATGGTGGGTGTGGGTACACGGGAAAGAAATTGCTTCATCAATAAAAGAGGACTGTAATATGTGAATCTGTGTCAAGTAGAAAATTGAAACAAGGTAGACACACGACTCAGGCGTGAAGTGACATGTTTGCACGACATATTTATGCATCCTAATTGTCATTGACTGCAAATTAGAATGAGGGAACTAACAAGCTTTATGTAGTTAAACTTCGTGTGTTCTTTTGAAATGCACAACTAATGCACTTCCTGTAAGTTGGTTGCAGAAAATGATTTTATTTGCGAAGTTTCTTTAGCTGCTGCAAGATTGTATTTGTTTATTCAATGTAGTGTAAGGACCGGTGCATGGTGCTGAGAATTTTTTCTAAGTTTGTACCAGGCTCTGAAGCAGCCAGTCAAACTACACTTCATTCCAAAAGACATAAACCTTTGCAAAAACTCTCAAGGATCTCTTGTTTGTTTGTAGTTAAGAACTTATTAAGTTTATACATTCTTCTGAAAATTGCCGAAATGAAAGTATCATGCAATGTCATTATTATTATTGTCATTGACCTTCAGGATCGAATCGTAATTGCAGCAGCAGCAATATATTGCTGAATGCTAACATGCAGTCCAAATAATAATCCGAAATCTGAGGAATAGTTATTGATTTCTAGTTACAAAAATATTTCACACTTTTCAGTACCAACTTCTGTTTGCATGCAATCTGAAAGATCACAATAGGAGTAGATGGAAATCCCATTATATTAAAATTAAAACAGATGGAGAATATTTTGCATTTATTACCATATCATATGTATGCTGGTAGATATCCTAGGTTGATGTGACACATTTTGCGTGTACGTCTAGTCTTGAATGACCTTGAAAGTGACACACTGCAACCGCAACTCCATTCAAATCTGGAATCTATTTGGAACTTCGCTACTTATTTTGTTAGTATAATTAATTAGCTGAAAATTCGTGATGATCGGGTGAGGTATATTCTTGGAACTTAGAACACAGCATGCACGTATCTACTGTCTGTATTCCGGATCCCAAATAAGATACATGATATGGCTCACACCATGCCATATTATATATTTTGAAATTCAGCACTGTGCTACCGACCGACCGACCTAGTCCAGGTTTGCGTATCTCTACAGACCGAGACCGGTATTTGATTTACTTTATACGAATTAATCAGTTGTGTCTAGTCAAAAGTCTACGAATTCGAGGTTTTAAGCCAACCTTGAAAACATTGGCGATTGACATAGGTATTTATTAGTTTTTGAATAATAAATATTCATATATGAATGCATATAATTCGCAATTATCCCGACCAGTCGTATGATCGTATATTCTTTTTGGTTGCATTCGCATTTCATTTTGTGATGGGCCACCGGGAGATGATTACATATAATCATTGCAAATACATATAATAATTGTACGATTATTTAAGTGCAAACATGGCAGATTGTCATTGAGGAAATGTGTAGATTAAAAGTGAAGTCAAGGTTGAGTAATTTTGCTCTGTGCGGGATAATTTGTTATTTTGTTAGTTTCACTTATCACGTATAATTTTTCAAAGTAATTGTGATGCAGCAATTTACTTTCGCATTGCATTTAATGCATTAGTCTGGCTGCGAATCCAAATAGAAATAAGTAAAACGGAAAATATCCATATTTCCGGTGACTGCATTGTACTGCTATTTTGCCTTTCGGTTGTCTCATTCAGTACATAACCTCCTACAGAGCATTCTATTTACCTAAATTCCTTGTACTGGTTTACGAGGAAACAGTGGTGGATACCATTAAACGGAAGGGAAAAATATTAATGACTTCGTATTTTATTCCCTGAATGTAAACCAATCATATGCAATGCATCAATTGAAGTTGTACCTAACTTGAAATTAATTAATTGAATAAGTAGGAATTGCAAAGTAAATTTTGATAGAAAATGTCATCACTATCTTCTACACTAGAACTTACAAACTCAATCTACTATTTAATTTCTCTTTGTGTTTTCCTCATTGTTTCGGTCTGGTTATGGATCAGAATCAAATTTAAACGTATCTGTTTTCTCAATCTCATTATGTGTTGTCCAAATGAAGGTAAGGGTTTAAAGTGGATTTTATAAATATAAAATTAATGAATGAACAAGGGCAACCAATCAACAATGCAAATTTTACATGAGCAAAGCAAGTTGTGTCCTTTATGTTTTATCAGCCAATGACCACGAAGCAGAGATGGAAGTCAGACTACCTCCAGTTGCAATGCGGAAAGCCCCACCAGCTACACTTCCAGACGGCATACGCAGTAAAATGCTGAATTTAAATTTGAATTTAATGTTCAAGTCATAACGTTTACATGATTTTTCGATACTATCCTAAATCCTAAAGAGCTACAAAAGGTAGAAAGTTACCCGACACCAAATCATATCCCACATTTTAATATTTCTGGTGGGATAACAAAAAAGCCTAGAGTCAAGACACCCATCGTTGCTTCAGGGGAAGGTGGTGGTACGTTATTCGCACAAGTTTGATTTTCATTGAAAGATTTACATTCAAGATATATATAATTGCTCCGTTTTCAGTAGGAATGTTATCGTTATCAAAGGAACAGAACGGAGCTGCAGCTGGAGATATGCCACCAAAAAACTCTTTCGAGAAAGCTGGAAAAGACTCCTTTGTTATACCTACAAGTATTATTTTTCCTATACATTTTTCTACAATAAAAACTTCCAATGTGATACATGTGTGGTTTTTAAAAGGAAAATTTTACTCTAGAAAACTTTCTTTGTAAACATTTCATCAATTCTGAAACTCGAGATGATGGCGCAATGAAGTATGAGCATGAAGTATCTCACAAATGCAATTACAAAGATGCACACAATACGGTATATACACAGTAATGTTTCGGCTGTTCATAGTCCCCCCCCGTTATTTATGTGTTTAAATTTCTTTATTCATGTAGCAAGTTCAGTTTATCAACGAGACTTAAGTTTAGAAAAACGTTGAAGTAGTAGCCCACACTGCCCATACAATCAAATACCAGTATTATGATAAACCAATAAACCCAACAATAACTGATGTAAATATTATGCAGAAGGCGAAATTTCGAGTTTTGCAGCTCAAAAAGACTGATTTAAAAGTTGTGAATACAAACATTAAATAGTTAATTGAATTTAATTTAATTTATCAAATGTACAAAATATCTGGCAAAAACAATACTCAAATTCTTGGTTAACATAATTTATATTAATAATCACGTTTTAGCAGTATAATATAATATTAATATTATACTAATATCTTAACGTCTGTTCTTTACAATGAACTTTATTATGAATAAGAAAAATAAGACCTCGTGGCATTTCTGGTATTATAAGTACATACCTATATAATTACCCTCTAATCGTATGTACGTAATCATTTTTCAAGGGAGTTATTCTGAGATTTACGCACTATAGGTTTACTCTGATTTAAATTACATGAGCAATATTGCCATGTGTATTATTTTTGCTATTATTTGTTACGAGAACCTCTTCTTCACTACTTTCATCTGAGGTGGTGGAACGAGAATCTTCAGAGCTTTCACTATCATCTCCAGAAACACTCTCTGTCTCACTGGAAGTTGTCATCTCATCTGAAAACTTGTCCTCATTGTCAGACGAGCTCACATCAGTGTACGAATCAGATTCACTTTCTGTGACATATCATAAACCAAAAACATGTAATTAAGTATCCTAGCTAGTTCACAACGCAGCTCACATCAGGAATAAGATCAATGGGAGTAATTACATAATTTTATGACCAATACTTTGAAGTCAAACTGTAACTAACTTCAAGTAAGTAAATGATCAAATCAAATAAATAGAAATTTTAAAAATTCAATAGTGTACCTTTAGCTTCTTCCTTCTCGTGCTCCTTATTCACAATTTTCCTCAATACGGACACATACTCTTTAACTGTTTCGTTGTTAGGCTCAAGTTGTTGAACTGTTTTTTTAAATTAAGCTAGTTGCACATTATCTATCAAATGGAATATGCCCAACTTTTCCTCGATGAAAGTCTCAACTGACCATTGAGCCGTATTTTTATTCAAAATAAATGAACTTACCTTCTTTGCCAAGGACAAGTGCTCTTTTGTAGTCTTTACTCATAACTGCCTGCAGAAACTATCGACAAAAAGTATTAGCATTGAAATACCGTTATAGCCTATAGCCTCATTGATAGTTCATAAACTCAAAATCAGTACCAAACACAACGCAGATCGTAGACATTAAGTATTTGTTCATACTTCATTATTAAAAGTGGAAATAATCAGCGACTACCAAAACTCACCACAAGAACTTTCTCCAGTGAACAACTAATTGACTTATCTGTCATTTTCGGCTTTTTAGGTTGCTTTATTATTTATAAAACTGGAGCTTTCCATCAGTCAACTCTGATCATTTTCAACAGTATAAAGAGAAAACATACAATATTTTTCATTAAGATGACAAAGAAAGAAAAATTATTATTTAAATATGAAAGAACGGATATATGTCAACATTCATATAAATTCAAATAAAAAAGGTATCCATAGAGGATTGATTTCCATGTGTTCGCTCGCTGTCTTTCTTATGTAAAGACTTTCCTTGAATTTCCCCGGGAAATATCAATCTTCTATATTAAAAATGGCTCCATCGCCATAGATATTTCCCGAGGAAATTCAAGGAAAGTCTTTACATATGAAGTTATCCAAACTAATTGACTCTTCATCAGCATTTCCAAAACCAAATGAGTTGTTTCTAAAAACTCGTTCTTTCCCATCACCACCTGCCATAAAATCTTTCATTGATACTGCAGATGTTGTCATCGAAGTAGAGCCTGGATTCCCACTGGTTTCACCCCAACTTGAAGTGGTGATGGTGGAAGGCGTAGTGGTTTGCTACCAATTCGAAACGATGACGACTTTTTAGCCTTCATCTCACTCAGAGCTTCTCTCATAATTGGATCACTCACTATTACTTTAGCAGCTGGAGCTTGCTCAATTTTCCGTTCCAGTAAATTTCGAGTTGCCTCATAGTCAACATGATTTTCATCTACATCCTCATACTCATCATCACTTTCTTCGTTGGTTTTCATTTGGAGGAATTTATTTGCTTTTGATTTGCTGAGCGGTGTGGCACTTCGAGGAAAGTTATAATACGCAGCTGAACGTGCTGAACTGAGTGAGTTCGGAGATGGAGCTGATGAAGTAGTTATTAGCTCGCAAAAGTGTTTGAAGTGCGAGCTTATGAAATCGTCTGCACCGTCTGTGTGTGCGTGTGTCTGTCTGTCTGTGCACATTTTATTCGTAACTTTTAAATTGAATTTGTGTTTTAAGGTCCAACAGGAATTTACGAAACGACCCTATGGGGTGTTTTACTGAGTGCCTAGGATTTTTTTGTCTCAAGTCAAAACGGAACAAAGATACGACCCGATTGGGTGTTCTATGAAATGAGAAACTTAGAACAACAAGAAAAAAT